>JAVTVY010055577.1:0-304659 GCA_036873755.1 Hanleya hanleyi
GAGGTTCCGCTTTGACCCTTGAGTTGCTGCTCCGGCATGAAGCCTATGCTGGTTGTTTTTTTAAGCAAAAACATACGTCTCCCCCAACCTCCCACCTTGCATTGAGTGGGCACATAATTTAAGGGAAAGTGCTATAAAATGAATGTAGCAATAAGTATCCTAAACAAAGCTGTGCATCTAAAAATATTAATTACAAAGAAGCGATTTTTATTGTTGCAGTAACCCAGTGAGGAGTCGGGATTATCCCAATGAAGATTCCATCCAAGTCTGGGGAAATTCCGTCGAGTAGTTCTCCAGATAGCTTGCAGAAAAGGTCTGTGTATGGAAAGGCTTGTATATACATGTACAAGTAGATGACCGGACACGGACGAACGCACGCACACACCAAAACCTAATCAGATGAGGGGGATATCCCAATGAAGCTTCCATCCAAGTTTGGTGAACTTCTGTCCAGCAGTTCTCCAGATATCTTGCCGACAAGACCTGTATATACATGTACAAGTAGATGGACGGACAGACGGACAATGGACACGGATGAATGCACGCACACACACCAAAACCTAATCAGATGAGGGGGCTATTCCAATGAAGCTTCCATCCAAGTTTGGTGAACTTCTGTCCAGTAGTTCTCCAGATATTTTGCAGACAAGCCCTATGTATACATGTACAAGTACATGGACGGACAGACAGACACCGGACATGGATGAATGCACGCATACACACCAAAACCTAATCAAATGAGGGGGGTATCCCAATGAAACTTCCATCCAAGTTTGGTGAAATTCCGTCCATTAGTGCTCGAGATATCTTGCAGACAAGGTAAGGGGACGGACAGACATCCATCCAGACATCCAATCTTGCCTTGAGTGGGCACATAATTTAAGGGAAAGTGCTATAAAATGAATGTAGCAATAAGTATCTTAAACAAAGCTGCGCATCTAAAAATATTAATTACAAAGAGGCGATTTTCATTGTTGCAGTAACCCAAGTTTGGTGAAATTCCGTCCAGTAGTTCTCAGGATATCTTGCAGACAAGGCCCGTATACATGTACAAGTAGATGGACGGACGGACGGACACCGGACACGGATGAATGCACGCACACAAACCAAAACCTAATGAAATGAGGGGGCTATCCCACTGAAGCTTCCATCCAAGTTTGGTGAAATTCCATCCAGTAGTTCTCAAGATATCTTGCAGACAAGGCCTGTATATACATGTACAAGTACATGGACGGACGGACGGACACCGGACACGGATGAATGCACGCACACACACCAAAACCTAATCAAATGAGGGTGCTATCCCAATGAAGCTTCCATCCAAGTTTGGTGAAATTCCATCCAGTAGTTCTCAAGATATCTTGCAGACAAGGCCTGTATATACATGTACAAGTAGATGGACGGACGGACGGACACCGGACACGGATGAATGCACGCACACACACCAAAACCTAATCGAATGAGGGGGCTATCCCAATGAAGCTTCCATCCAAGTTTGGTGAAATTCCATCCAGTAGGTCTCAAGATACATGTATCTTGTAGACAAGGCCTGTATATACATGTACAAGTACATGGACGGACGGACGGACACCGGACACGGATGAATGCACGCACACACACCAAAACCTAATCAAATGAGGGTGCTATCCCAATGAAGCTTCCATCCAAGTTTGGTGAAATTCTGTCCAGTAGTTCTCGAGATATCTTGCAGACAAGGCAAGGGGACGGACAGACATCCATCCAGACATCCATCCAGACAGACAGCACAAACACTAGATGTCTCCCCCCAACATAGTTGGGGGAGGCATAATTAGGTAAACTCCTTGCTGTCAACATCATTCGCATCTCCAAAATCATTACGTCAGTGTACTCTATTTTTTTTTATCATATCAATTCTCCAGGACTTCTTTCTCCAAATTGCTATTTTCGAAGATCAAAATGACAATTCCAGGACTTTGTGGTTTTACCATGAGCTGTACGAACCCTGTCATTAGTTCACAAACTGACCTTCAATCATTTTGATGAGTGACTCGTGTAAGACTTGACCTCGTGCTATGGAGTGATGAATCCGTCTCCACTGGGGATAATGAGCCTCAGGTTCGTATCCACCCCCTGAAATTAGAACAGGACAACAGACGGTATCCCTAGATACACTACAGCCACTTTCTAATTACCTAATCCCATGTAGAGGGGCTGGAAGTAAAAAGTAAGCAAGAACCGATTTAGCCTGTGGGGAAAAGTTTCGTACCCCGAATGTGTCGGACTACGAGACAGGATAAAGCGCTGGTGGTTGATTATCGGTGAGTGAGTTCAAAATATTGTCTTTAAATTTCATGCAATTCTTCCACGTAATTAACGAGTGTTGACTATTTATGGCCAGCTGAATTCCATTATTTTCTTCAATGTGGAACTAGTAAAATACGGCACCCCCCGGTCAGCCTTGTTTCAGTGAAGTTGGTACTGGATGACACCATGTTTTCATACAGTCTAAGTGATCACGGACCTATTGTGATGGAACAATGTGCGAGAGTTATTGGTCTAGTCTCAGCAAAGTAGATTTCTTTTAATGAAATCATGTGATTTAATGAAAATAAATAGTTCCTTCTAACCTGAAAGCTGTTTGACATTTTCCCTGCAGGACGTTTGGATAATCTCTAGGAGGGGGTATTATTGACCGCCTAATTCAGGCCTGTCAGATTCTCTGGTGATCATGTTCCAATGATCTGGAAGAGGCTGGGTAATGGGGCTTTGTCTTCAGATCTGCAGAATTAGTGGATGACCAGGTAATTCACATATATAAAAATATAGCGCCACCTTTAGGAAGACCCTGTTGGGGATGTTGAACAGCCTTCATATCCTCCGCACACCCTCTGTAGATGGCCTACAGGAGATTGGGTAATTGAACAGTGGCTGTACCGTACAATGGACCATTATAATATGAAACAATCTGTAGGACTACAGTACACTAGGCAGTTCGAACACTCAACATGCAGCGGTCATCCAAATAAAGAATTTCCGAGTCAAGGATCAATACGAAGCTGCGCATCTGAAAACCCCTCGGCTCTGGGCGCCAGCCATTCATAATGTATTCAATTTGAAGCAAGACTTCAGGAACACCAAGCAGTCAAGTGACAAATATACAGATTATGAAAAATTTTGCCATTAGAAATGGCCTCGAACATTTCCGTCCAATCAGAGAAACCGGTATTCATTACATAATTCTGTTGATGCATCGATGATGTATACCAAATTTTACATGGAGCATTTGAAAATTATCAGAGATAGAGATCATTAATGATTTCGCATAAATTAAAGATGGCCGCCCATCTTCCCACCACTCAGAGAAACTGATGTGGTTATTCATTGCAAGTCTCTTGATACATGGATGCTGTATACCAAGTTTCATATAGAACACTGAAATGGTATCAAAGATATACATCATTAAAGATTTTGCATAAATTAAAGATGGCCACCAAGGTTTCCGCCCAATCAGAAATGCCAGAACTGTCTATTGATACATCGATGATGTATACCAAATTTTACATCGAGCACTCGAACGGTATCAGAGATAGAGATCATTAATGATTTCGCATAAATTAAAGATGGCCGCCCATCCTTCCCGCCACTCAGAGGAACTGATGTGGTTATTCATTGCAAATCTCTTGATACATCGATGCTGTATACCAAGTTTCATATAAAACACTGAAATGGTATCAAAGATATACATCATTAAAGGTTTTACATAAATTAAAGATGGCCACCAAGGTTTCCGCCCAATCAGAAATGCCAGAACTGTCATTTATCGTAAGTCTATTGATGCATCGATGATATATACCAAATTTTACATCGAGCACTCGAACGGTATCAGAGATAGAGATCATTCATGATTTTGCATAAATTAAAGATGGCCGCCCATCCTTCCGGCCACTCAGAGGAACTGATGTGGTTATACATTGCAGGTCTCTTGATACATCGATGCTGTATACCAAGTTTCGTATAGAACACTTGAATGGTATCAGAGATATATATCATTAAAGATTTTGCATAAATTAAAGATGGCCGCCAAGGTTTTCACCGAATCAGGGAAACTGGTTTGGTCATTCCTTTGAAGTTTCTTGATGCATCGATGATCTATACCAAGTTTCACACTGAACAGAGAAATGGTACCTAAGATACACAAGATTAATGATTTCGCATAAATTAAATATGGCCGCCAAAGTTTCCAACCAATCAGGTCCAGATTCAATAGGGTTCTGGGTCATGAGCATATGGATGTGCAGTGCAAGTTTGGTGTTCCTAGGGTAAGTCGTTCTGAAGATATCTTGGTAACAAGCAAGCTGTGATGGTTTCGCATAAATTAAATATGGCCGCCAAAGTTTCCAACCAATCAGGTCCAGATTCAATAGGGTTCTGGGTCATGAGCATATGGATGTGCAGTGCAAGTTTGGGGTGCCTAGGGTAAGTCGTTCTAAAGATATCTTGGTAACAAGAAAGCTGTGATGGTTTCGCATAAATTAAAGATGGCCGCCAAAGTTTCCAACCAATCAGGTCCAGATTCAATAGGGTTCTGGGTCACAAGCATACGGATGTGCACTGCAAGTTTGGTGTGCCTAGGGTAAGTCGTTCTGAAGATATCTTGGTAACGAGAAAGGTGTGACGGACAGACGGACGGACGGACAGACGGACAGACGGACAGACGTACATGACGACGACAATACCCTTCGGCCAAATTTTGGCCGAGGGGTAAAAACCTTTTTCTTAAATCCTTCTTATCTGTCTTCTGTGTACGGTAATCCCTCTAATAATTCAATCACAGGAAGTAAAAGTTTGCTCTATTAAATCGAGAGGTGATTAATTTATCAGAACCGGAAGTGGACAAAATAGTTCAAAATCATGCAGATAACCAATCATTTCTTCGTTATTTCAGGGTGATCAACTTTATTAGACATGTTAGCACATCTGATAGAATTTTGTCTCCAAAATTGGGGAAGATTGAACTTTGATAGGGGATTGAAGTATTACATAGATTACCATATTTAAAATTGCCATCAACAGAGCGGACAGATCACACAATGAAATCGAAATGCGCTTTTTGGAAGACGCCCCATGAACACATACACTCAGTCAATTACACTCAGTCACATACAGCATCATTCACATTAACATATTAATGAATAAGTATTTTATGTGGATATGGGTATAAGAGATTCAAATTTAAACTGAATTTCAATCCCTTACAACTAATGTTCACACTTTATTTGAATCCCTCGATCTGTACAATTAATGTTCAAATTTTATTTGAATCCCTGGTTCTATACAATTACTGTTCAAACTTTGTTTGAATTCCTTGATCTGTACAATTAATGTTTAAACTTTATCGGTATCCCCTGATCTATACAATTAATGTCCAAACTTTGTTTGAATCACTAGATCTGTACAATTAACATTCAAACTTTATTTGAATCCCTTGATGTGTACAATTAATGTTCAAACTTTATTGGAATCCCCTGATCTGCACAATTAATGTTCAAACTTTATTTGGATCCCTTGATCTGTACAATTAATGTTCAAACTTTATTTGAATCCCTTGATCTGTACATTTCATGTTCAAACTTTATTTGAATTCCTTGATCCGTCAAAATTCATGTTCAAATTTTATTTGAATTCCTTGATCTGTACAATTCATGTTCAAACTTTATTTGAATCCCTTGATCTGTACAATTAATGTTCAAACTTTATTTGAGTCCCTTGATCATGTTGATCTATACAATTAATTTTCAAATGAATTTTATGGAGCTATACATGTAGTTCCAATGAGAGAGTGGGTGAATACGTTTTAATGTCGCTTCAACAATCCAGGCATATCACGATGTTGTGCCTACATATGACACAGCGGTCCCAATGCCATCATTTTATAGTGCTGCCTCATCGAAGCACCATGCCACAGACAGACATAATACTTTGCTCAGTCCCATTATCCTGACGCAGGGCCAACCAGTCCTTTATCTATCTTCTTATTGATGAGCGCCAAGAGAAAACATGTTCCAAAGAGTGAGTGACCCAGCTTCATTGAGCATGTACCACTATTAAGTTACCTTTGCTCTGAGCGATTTTAGCCCAGTTAGCTGAGCGTGTATCGATGATGTAACCTCTCTTTCCAATACCGAGAACGGCGTTGACTAGTCTCTCATCCTCCTTACAGCGACGATTATTAGGACCTGTCAACGGCTGTGAGCTCCGCATCATCACACTCTGTAGCAAATAAAGCAGGATTCAAAATAATTAGAATATTACTTGACCATTAACAGTCCCTTTCAACATATTGTGCGACCATGCTTGGGACCAGATTATAGAGTCGGTTTTTACAGGGTTTTGGTTGATCTGGTTCTGATAAATCTCTTTTCCTGCTTTGAGTGTAATTTGTTGGTATAAATTTGTCAACTTCCTCCTCCTCCATCTTACCTTATTGTCTCTATGATAGTAGCTGAGTACAGGGAAGCGGCCATTTTGTCTGAAGCTGGCCACTTTGATCAGAATATCATCACTGATGGACTTGGGTACAGTGACTGCTCGAGGGTAGGATGGGCACACCTGTAAAATAAGAGCAGAGTTCGTACACCTTGAAGCTCCCAATTTTCAAGGTCTTTTCAATGCAATAGTTCCTGTTTTCAAAGCATATCACTTCCAGTGTCATTGAGCTACACAAATCAATTTTATGATTTTTTTTTTCATTTTGAATGATCACAGAATATATATCACTATTATGGGGATGATTTTGCTATCCGATGGCAAAGCACAGTTCAACTTGAGCTTCAACTTGACAACAAAATCAACAACACTGGACAGGAATTACCATTTTCAATGTTCTTTCAAGGTCTTTAGCACAATTTTTAATTTTCCACGGCTTTTCAAGACCTTGAGTTCTAAATTTTCCAGGCTTCTCAAGGTTTTCAAGGTAGTGTACGAACTGTCTGAGGATTCAATTAAAGTTCAGGAATTTCCAAGAATTTCCAGGAGGTGTGCGAACCCTGATACTTATTGATTATGGGATGTATTTTCCTTCTCTTGAGTGGGAATTTTCCCAATAGAGCTGCCAGGCGAGTTTAAGACGTATTTTCCTTCTCCAGAGTGGGAATTTTCATCCCTTGATCAAGATACATGTAATATGGGATAATTTTTCCGATAATTTAAATCATTACTAATTTGGTAAAAATATCATTGACTATGAGAAAACCATGCCTGGAACGCATCATGCCTGCAGCTTTTGTCGAGCATCATGACTGCTCAGCCTACATTGCACATGCTCATCCCAAATGTGTGTGGGATGAATCATCCTAGTGCATTATCCAGGATAGGTTTTAAAGATTATTATATAGAAAATGCTAATCCTGCAAAAACACTTGACTATTCTCCTGAAATACAGGAGAGTTGTTCGGGAGCTTCTTGAAATTAGGGCGTGAGTTCCATGATAGGAATGGCATATGCTGGTAATCCAAATGGGATACACTGTGTCTAGTTTAGTGTTCTGATCTGGATTGATTAGATTTCCATTGCAATTACAATGCCATTCTTCTCATGCCATTGCTTGGTATGGCATAAGCCATCCTTTGTCTGCCGAGTTCCAAAAAGGATGGCATGGAGTTCCTAGGAGTTCCAACACGGCGCACCATGCCTCTCTGTTTGGAATGCCTTATGCCAGTTTCTAGCATGCCCTAATTTCAAGAAGCTCCCTTAATCAATTCAATTTAATTTCTTGTACTACTCAGTGTACACTATAGAGTATGGAAGAAATAAACATTAAACAGGAATTTATGAATAAATCAATAATTGATTCATTTGAGTCCGATAATTTGAAGAGTTGTGAAGAATAACTCGGGCACAATGAATTTCTCCAGTTCTCTGTCATGTCCATAGACTGGATGTAGGTACAGAGCACTGTAAATGTGCTACCAAATGATCCCCATACCTCTTACTTTTTTATGCTAAATTGTTGTGAGATGTTATATTTGACATTAAATAAAGGTTTATCGTGTTTGGAAATGGTCTAAGTTTGAAACAAAAGTTGAAATCCTCCAATATCATGCCTGTTTGGAAATGGTGAAGGCCGTCACCGGCTGACCCATGATGTGGGACACTGATTACGATCAAGTGTAGCAAGCAATTATAGGGAATGTTCTAGGCGATATATTCAATGTAACACCAACAAAATCACATAAGGGCTGTTCCATTTAAAAAGGTACAGTACAAGGCAGAAATAACTTGCTCATAAACGCGAGTGAAAAAAATCATTTTCGCGACTATAATTTATTAATCGCAGCCTGAAAACTCGCCTAAATCGCGCAAAAACAAAAGCATAATCTCGACTGAAACGCGTCGACGGTACGCCGTAACTGCATGACGCGATCAGAACAAGTCGCGTGTTGTAAATAAACGAGTTCCTTTGCTACTTGCCGATAGTCTCGTTTGTCAGCCTTGTATGCTCAGATGAATGCATGCGGGAGGATTTTGTTATGGACCGTGTTTTTTGAAGCAATATATTTGCATGTAGCTTGATTGATACCCCGCTAAATATATATATTTTCAGAAAGCCCACACTTTAATTAATCTGTCGTTGAAAATATCTGCCCTTTTGTGTCTAAAATAAAACCAGAGAAAAAAAAATTGATTTCGGCAACAATGAGCATTACCTTGCGTCTATGTCCCAGCCAAACGATAATTTTCATAACAAATCTCATCACGATTCGCTCAATTCAAGCGGACGATCGTGCTAAAATACCAGTACATCATCTTTGTGGGTTTTAATCCGACATATAAATCGGAGAAACCCTTTATTTCCATTGTAAATCCAACAGTCGGCTCGCTAAAGTTTCCAACTGAGGCATTTTCTCTGCGATAAATTCACTCAGCACTGAAGACCGGCATACAGAAAGACAGCCGGTCAATCGCTGCGATTGTCTCACAGACTCTCCTACGATGACCTCATTCTCAACTAATCAGCTTCGCGGTATTAACCAGCTCAGTCGACCTTGTTTTATCGAACGAATATTCATGACAAGGACATGTCTATTCAATCAAATTCTTCGTGATTTCTTTGTTAGTTGTTAAATCACTCATCATAGGTCGAAAGTGGGGGAAATGGCCTTTGGAATGAGGCCAATATCTCCCACATTCTACTGCGGGAAATGAGATTTCGATGACGCTGAAGATGGTTCAAAAAACGGCAAATTCTTCGCTGATTTTCTCAATTTCCATCACAATGAAGGTACGTCTTCAACAAAATAAACTTCTTATACGTTTATAGTATGATTCTTAATAAACTTTGAACTCATATTTCCGATTATTTCGTTATTGAATGGTGTGGACTATCAATGAGCTTTCACTCGACGAACATTTTACTGTGTGGGGAATTTCTTACGTGGCGGTCAATCTTGCATGTCTTGGCTTGTTCGGCCAACAAGACTCCATCTGACGCGATCAATAAAGTAATCCCTTTCGAAATATGCCTGTGGATCGCGCTAAAACCCGAGACGATCGCGTCGATAGCGACATCGGCCGCTTTTACACGCCGACGCGTTTACAGAAAGCAGTCGGGTCTAAACCGCGTGTTCCGAAATTTATAGTCGCGACTTCTTCAATAAACTAGCGCGGGTCAGTCCCGATTACTTCGCGTTCTACTCGCGTTTATGAACAAGTTATTTCTGCCTTGTACTGTATGAGAGGGGCGGAAGGTGGCTTTGCATTATATCCCATCACCCATAGAAATTTTATTGGCCTTCTCAATGTTGTAACATGAAATGAAGGGAATTTCCTCCTATGACCTATAGAATAATATATTGAGTGCCTTCCTCCCCTCCCATACCTTTTTTAATGGAACAGCCCTAAGCTGAAACGCAATGCCTTTACTGACGTCATGATGATGTCATCATACCCAATTGTTGTACAATGTATGTCACAATAGGTTGTCTGACACGACCGACTAGTCGATATTATATGACGTGATCGTAATCAGACATGTCAGACCGATGTCACAGGTTCAAGGTTACGGCTTCAATTCGTTTTTTACCACATTTGTTTTATTGTGATAAAAAATTCATTTTGATGTCATACTTCGCAGAAAAAAAATATCAACTTGTTCTTCACACAGCTTCTCTGTATGTTTTCATACAAAGTGTACAGGGAATATTTGCTACGACCTTTAAGATCATGCAGAACTGCGGGTCTCATTGACTGATCGGCCAAAATTCCATAAAAATTCATTGGAATCACATGGACAACACAGTCAGAACTCAGACAATTTAGACAAAGCTACAAGAAGATTCCATTTTGGAATGCTGTGATCTTGACCTATGACCTCAAAATGGATATCACATAGACAAGAGATTGATGAAGTTTCCAGTAGTTTGGTCAATCAAAATTCAAAATATAGTCTGGGCAAGCTAGATTCAGTTTCGGGATGCTGTGACCCTGACCTTTGCCACAACATATTTTCAGTGAATAATTAAAGCGGATTGAATGAATGATTTGGAAGCTTTCATGATAAAAAGAACTTGTGACAGAGACTGCATGCACAGAGAGCACTTCTATATCCCCGACCAGGGTCCGGGCAGTGAATAATAAACAACTCATTGAGTGGCATTTCGGAGGGAGTGCTGGGAACAAAATAACAATATATGTAATCACCGAGTAGTCTTTGTTCACGTAGCTAAGTCGCCATTCCTCAGAGCACTCCTTTGAACGAGCAAACTCTGTCTCGGGAAGAAAGGTCTGCCAGCCGTCTTCCATCACCTCAAACATGTTACGATAGAAGAATGCGTAGTTCAGCTGGATGTTGTCTGCAAGATGGAAACAATGCTGACTGACAATATACAGAATGGTAAGTTCCATCATGAAACGTTTCTGTGATACCAGATCTCCCTTAACCAGACAACACGATATTGAGAAAATTGAAATACATGTAATAATGATATCATTAACATAGTCCAAGGACGTCATACGCTTCAGCAAGGATTCTGCCTTGGTGAAGTGTGGTTGAAATACATGCACATCGTAACATACTGAAAATAAACTTTTAAATACACGATGCAGGGGGACACTTTATTAATTAACACTTTTGTAGCAGAGAAAATCCCGGAAAATGTTGAATTTAATATTCCTCAGATAAAAATAGAAGAAGTTCATAAACACTTGACAAACCTGAATACAAGTAAAAGTACGGGACCAGATCTAATAGGACCCAAATTCCTTCAAATATCTTCTGGGATAATAGCTGAACCCCTCACCCACATAATTACATGTAACATGAGCATTAAAAACGATGAATTCCCAGAAAAATGGAAAATTGCAAAAGTCATTCCACTTTTCAAGTCTGGTGATCCTGAGCTAGCGGAAAACTATAGACCGATATCTGTGCTTTCAACAGTTTCCAAAATAATTGAACGTCATGTCCATCTCTATCAATATCTTTCAACTTTTGAATTATTATGTGATGCGCAATCTGGTTTTCGAGCAAAGCACTCCTGTCAGAGTGCCTTAACGAAAATGGCTGAGTCCTGGTTAGGTTCAGTCGATAAAGGCCACTTTGTTGGATGTGCAAAGTTAGATTTTAAGAAGGCATTTGACACAGTAAACCATGATATTATTATAGAAAAACTCAAAATATATCAACTTTCTGCTAAAACTATGAACTGGATACAGTCCTATCTATACAAAAGACAACAATTTGTGAATATTGAGAGTCATATGTCTGATCCTCTTTCCATTCAAGCTGGTGTTCCCCAGGGGCCCATCCTTGGACCTCTATTGTTTATTATCTATGGTAATGACATGCTACTATGTGATTTGTCAAGTACGATTGATCTCTATGCAGATGATACAACTATTTACAACCATGCTGCCAATACCAAGGAGCTTGAAACACTCTTAGATCATGATGTGAAAGTTATTGAGGGATGGTGTCGTGAAAACAAAATGTACATAAATGTCCAATCTTCAATAATGGTTATGACAACAAAACGAAAGTCGCAAAAGAATGATTTAAACCTTCATGTAAAAATTGATCAAAATGAACTCCAGAATGTCAAGACAGACAAAATTTTAGGCCTTGTTGTTGATTAAAATCTTAGCTGGCATGACCATATTGATTCTGTTTGTCATAAAATTGACATAGGAACCTCCTTAGGAAAGAAGCAAAGCTGCTATTCTACAATGCATATGTTCTCCCACACATGGATTGTCTTACAATTTGGGGAGATGCATCTGCTTCTCAAATGGACTGGGTTTATAAATTGCAGAAAAGAGCAGCAAGAATGATATTGAATGCTCACTATCTCACTCCAACCAAGACACTATTTCAAGAACTCAACTGGACCAGTGTGCATGATAGACTAACTTATCAAAAGGCTGTCTTTATGTTCAAGATCATTCATAATCTATGCCCACCTTATCTCAACTGTCTTTTTCAATATGTAAATGATGTAACAAACCAAAACCTCAGATCAGCCGAAAACAACAAACTGTACCTTCCTCGACCAAGAACAAATTATCTAAAACAGAGCTTAAGTTATTCAGGAGCCAAGTTGTGGAATTCTCTTGACAAACATCTCAAGGATGCCCCATCCCTCAATGCTTTCAAGTCAAGACTTATGAACACAATCAGGAGCCAAAATACAGATGCTTAGTGTGATTACTGGAATGTCCCGCCATATCATTTACTCATTGTGTTAAATCTATTCATAGGCCTACACCTGTAGATATTCTACTCTGTTATGTTTTTTTTTTATATTTCATGTGATTTGTTCATTATTACATGTATCTCTGGAGGGCCTCTGGGAAGAACAGTTTTTGTAAAGAGTTACCCTCGATAAATACAGTTTTATATATATATACCTGTCTCCTCAGGTCCTTCAACATCGAACAATAGGGTATACACACAACAAACACAGTGATACAGTAATCCCCCTAATAATTCAATCATAGGAAGTGAAATATAAAATCTGGGGGTGATCAAATTTATTAGAACAGGAAGTTGACAAAATGGTTCCAAATCTTGCATAAAATGCATTATTTCATCTTCTTTCAATGATTTTAGATAGTGAGCAAATTTATCAGAACCAAGGGTTGAAATGATCATTTATTATTTTATACACTTTCTTTTTGGAGGGCCTCCTGCAAGAACAGTTTATACATGTAACTGATTGAATTACACTCAATATATAAAGATTTATATATATATATATATATTTTTGTTCCAAAAATGGAACGATTGGGGGGGTGATTGAATTTTAATAGGGAGATTCAATTATTAACGGGATTATCGCAGATACAACTTCACATACCTATGTTTGAAAGCTGCTCCACTGAGCTGGCCACATGGAGACATTTCTCAGCAGAGGGGATGTCCAAATAGTAGACACTGAAGTCCTTACATCGTAGAGTGAGTGTACCCCCGGGGCCTGATAGCTTCTTCTCTACACTGTCCACACGACTGAGCAGCAACTGTAACCAATGAAATGGGTAGCTACATTTATTTAAAGGTGAGATGCTGATTTGCTGTGAAAATGTTTCACCTGAATCGGCCTTGTGTATATTATTCAGACATTACTTCGTTCACTGACTAAATTATTGACAGTTTTGTGAAGTTTTTGTGTGAGAAAATGGGGTTTATTTTACGCATCTTAACAGTGTCTTTGAGTAATGGTAAATACATGCATCATTTGTGTCGTAGTGGTATGGAGTGACATTTGTTTCAGAGTCCCTGGTTTCAGGATAACGATTCATATCAACAACAATACATGATAGAATCCTACAGGGGAACTGGTGTGATTAATTAAAGGTAGTTTAGGCATTTTTCTTTTATTTCTAGGAATCTGAAATACCCTGACAGGTGAAGTATGATAAATTTTCTTTGAATTCCATTTCTTTTAGGAAGAATTAATCATGTAAGGCTGAAATTTACAAAAATTATTTGTGGTTATCTTAACTCTTCAAACTAGTAAAATTTTGTTCCATTCCATGAATGTTGTGCATTGCAAGGAAACGAAACAGCCAAAATGAAGGATGGCCATAATAGCAAGCTGACCCGTAGATAATTTTTCTCACATTTTTAAGTATTATCACCCTGGCAGTCCATGAGTGACTCTCCTGTCTCCTGACTTTTTCTCTAGGAGAGCTTTGATCACTCTCCTGAAAAAGGCAGATGTATTGATGAGTGATCTTGGGTGTTGGATTTCCATTTTAAAATATGAATTTTGACCAATCAAGAAGACCAGAATATTTCGTGATGCCATGTTCTTTCTATGAAACTTCATTGCGTTCATAAGGGTAGACCTTAGGGCTTCATGTTGACTGAGGTTATATACTGTGTCTTGCATATGTTATTTATCACAAGATTGAAAAATATAGCCCTTAAACCTTGAAAAAACATCTAACGGGTCCACGTCAATCAATCAGTTTCTGAAAGGTCTAGCATCGTGTTTCATATTCGTATCAAACATGTCAAACAAGGTCATAGTAGTCGTATTACTTCCCTGGATTGTTTGTCTGTCTGGGTGACTTTCTGTGTGTGTGTGCAGTAGTGGCGCGCTTGTGCAACAGTTGTCTACATGGATATATTTGACATCTGATGGTTTCTTCTGAGTTTTCTGGCATAAAATGGTAAAGATTATTATTTTTTTTAAAGACAAATATATTATTATTAGTGGCCCTACATGCAAGTACATGTATGAGAAATCCTTATCCAAATTCAATCACAGGAAGTGAAATTTTCCACCGTTAGATCTGGGGGTGATCAAATGCATCAGGACAGGAACACAAAATGATCCAAAATCATGCAGACTGTCTGTGTGGCAGCCATATGGACATGATGGAGTATGATGAGTCTTAAGTGCAACATTAAACACCAGCAAAATGTGTTATATGTAGATGGGGAGGCTTTTGATACTGTCCAACACCCCGCTGCTAACATTAACAAGAACAAGCAGCCAGAGGATGCTAAGTCCCCCGCCGAAATGGCAGCAATATTTTTTAGCATTGTTGATCTCGGGGATATACATGAGGAAGGCAACTGCTACTTCATAAGCGTTGGATGCGGAAGGGTCTTTCTGCCTTCACAAGTTTTAAAATCAACTCAGAACGGTTGACTGAACGTTGATTGCTTCTGTAATATAGTTTCCATGCAGTGAAGCATGGAAATTATGTAACCGAGAAGCAACCCTAAGTGACATCTCAAGGCATATTATCTGCAAACCAAATTTGACGAGAAGCTGAATGCATCCACAACCTATTGTTCGGAAACCAAATTTTAAATTTGCCACCAGGTGTCACCACCTGTAGGTGCAAGTGGGCAAAACGCAATCCCAAGCATCATCTCATGGTACATGTATCAGCATACAAACTTTGGGAAGAATCTGAAGAGGGGTCTTAAAGTTATTGCCCGGAAACCAAATTTAGATTTGTAGCCGTAAGTGTGCGAAACACAATCCCAAGTGACATCTTATGGCATATGAATACCAAATTTGATAGGAATCTGATGAGCAGTTGTCAAATTATTGCCAGAAACAAATTTCAGATTTTTCCACCAGGTGTCGCCACCAGTATGCAGAAGCAGGCGAAATACAACCCAAGGGACATATCATGGCATGGTATCTGAATACCAAACTGGAGAAAAATCCAACGAGCGAAATCAGATTCAGATTTGACACGAGGTGGTGCTACATGTAGGTGCAAGTGGGTAAAACGCCAAACTTTCGGAACTTGTAATTAATATAATAAGTTACAGGTGTGGACACAAATGATTCGTGCAGAAGCTTTAGGGTAAATCATATGATGTGGAATACAATTATTTGAGTGCAAAATTGAAGGAAATGCTGTCCTTCGTTTAAGATGACACGAAATTAAAAAAGAAACCATGGGTTCGGTACTGTGGGGAATTCCCCGCCAGTTATTTCATATTATACTTCTGAAATAAAATATGATTCATGCAAAAGCTTTAGGGTAAATCATATGATGTGGAATAGAATGATTTGATAGCAAAATTTAAGGAAATGTTGTCCTTCATTTAAGGCGACATGAAATTCAAAACCAACAGGGGTTTGGTACAGTTATTTCATATTAAAATATGGTTCCTGCAAAAGCTGTAGTGTCAATCATATGACGGGGAATAGAATAGACTGGACAGCAAAATTTAAGAAAATGGTGTCTGTCATTTGAAGCGACATGAAATTCAAAAGTAACGGCGAGAAGCGGATGAAAGACGAAAATGACAAACACATAAGGGATGCCTAAATTAAACAAAGTATTTGCAAGTTATCGCTTGTGAAGAATTTGAATGGAAACCACGGACATGCACAGAAGATTGAAACAAGACCCAGTGGCGCCACTTTCAGGTGGATCTTGCTGAAACGCAATACCAACCCACGTCTGGTCACAAGGAGTGTATACGCTAAATTTCGAAGGAATCCAACAAGCTTTTGAAAGTTATTGTCTGTGAAGAATTTGAACAGACAGACACAAAGAGAGCAAGACCCATTTTAACTGGAACGGACACGAAGAAGCAAAACTCAGTGGCAAGAGAGCAAGACCCATTTTAACTGGAACGGACACGAAGAAGCAAACTCAGTGGCGCCACCTTCAGGCAGATGTTGCTGAAATGCAGTAGCAACCAGTGTCTGGTCGCAAGATATGCATACATGTATGCTGAATTGCGGGAGAATCCGACGAAGCATTTGAATGTTATCACTTGTGAAAATTTTTAACAGGTGTCCACGGACACAAAGAAGCAAGACCCATTTTGACCCAGTGGCACCACTTTCAGGCAGATGTTGCTGAAATGCATTTACCAACTGGCGTCTTGTCGCAAGGAATGCGTAAGCCGAATTTCGGAACACTCCACCAAAGCGTTAGGAAGTTATCGCTTGCGGAAAATTCAGACAGGCATGCACAGACATACACGGACATCCACTGACACAAAGAAGCAAGAACCATTTTAAAGTCTCCGATTAAAGTATTATTATCATTTGAAAAATTTCACTTTGTGGAACTAAGTCATTCTAATGTAAGTGTCAAAAATTAGCATTATTATTATTTTGGGGGGAAATAAACACTGCTATGGCAATATTCTTAATCATTGATGACATATGTGTCAGGCCTTGTAATTTTATGGGGCTCAGCCCAGGTCCCAAGATTTATTAACCCAACAACAATCAATCCAAATCAATGTGTGGGTACAGCTTTTAAATTGAGATCAGCTGTTAGGAATAAATCTACCCTCAACCTGGTGCAATTTTTGCCCCCCCCCCGTCCTGTATCATGGTACATGTACAGTCCTAACGATTTGAAAAATGGTCTCAGCGAAACTCACTGGCGCCACCTTCATGCAAATGTTACTGAAATGCAGTACACAACAGTGTCTTCTCACAAGGAATGCGTATGCTGAATTTCAGGAGAATCCAACAAAGCATTTGGAAGTTATGTCTTGTAAAGAATTCAAACTGACATCCCCGGACACAAAGAACCAAGATCCATTTTGACCCAGTGGCGCCACCTTCAGGCAGATGTTGCTGAAATGCAATACCGACTGGCTTCTTGTCGCAAGGAATGCGTATGCCGAATTTCGAACAATCCAACAAAGTGTTAGGAAGTTATCGCTTGCGGAAAATTCGAACAGACATGCACGGACGTACACGGACATCCACGGACACAAAGAAGCAACCCAGTGGCGCCACCTTCAGGCAGATGCTGCTGAAATGCAACACCGAAAGGCATCTTGTCGCAAGGACTGCATATGCCAATTTCGGAACAATCCAACGAAGCATTAGGAAGTTATCGCTTTGATCACACATGCACGGACGTACACGGACATCCACGGACACAAAGAAGCAAGAACCATTTTAAAATCCCCGGCCGCATTGCGGCGGGGGACAATAAAATGATCACAGTACTGCACCAGAGAACATTGACTGGCATGACTGGCTAGCAGTGTATTCAATAAGGGGCAGTTGGCGCCAAGGTTCAGAAGGCTGTTGAGGTATCTGTAACCATGGTAACTGGCATCAACATGATCAATGAGATAACCCACACCATGTACATGTACCAATTGCAGCAATGACTGTCATTGATCAACACACAGACAGCGACTTCAAATGTTAATAAATGAAAACCCTGGTTGTGAATATATTACCCAGAGTTCCTCACTGTTGTCCTCTTGTCGAGAAGAAAGTATAAGATGATGTCCAGTCACGCATAGTGTCCCTTCCACAGGTGGGTTAAACGGCTTACGTAGTCTGACATTATCAACCTTGGCTGTCTGTATGAACTCGGCAAACTCCATATCTCTTCTCTCTGATATCGATCACCTGAAAGAATACATGTACATGTTGTAGAGATTAGAAACATTAATTTATGTGTACTTACATGACTTAAGAGTGCAGTCAGACATGTCAGAGAGCCATGGCCTGAAAAATGGAAGATTTTTGCAAATTTGTGTATCAAAACTTGGTTACATGGTTACAAAACTTGTCCAACATCTGGAATTCCAGGTAAATTTGGAAAACTCCAAACACTGAGCGAACATAGAACAACTTTTTGACTCAATGTTCAAGAATGTTACACTGTGTTTTTGGAAAAACTTTGAAAGAGAAATTTGTGGAACTTGCTGTTGGTGATAAGAAGGGTTGATGCGACACTGAAAAAGTGATGCTGCATGCGATGCCTGTGAGACTAGAAACGAAATATTTCTGAAGAAAATATCAACAGATTCTGATTGCCTTAGCCTGTGGATGGTCAGCGTACACATACATGTACATGTACAGTCAGTTTATAAGGGCCCCCATCCGATATTGTTGATATTGCTCAATACGGTAATTCCCCTAATAATTCGATCACAGGAAGTGCAGCAAAAATGGCTTATATCTGGAAATATCTTTCATGGCATCTGCTACAAAGTGTCACATTTTGTCATTATATGACTTTTCCTCAATTCGAATGAGGAATGGAAATGTTACTTTTTCTCCGTGCTTGAATACCAGAGTTGAAAAGTGAACTTCCTGTGATTGAATTATTAGAGGAATTACCATAGTCCATATTATTGCCAGGAAACCACAGCAATATCAACGTGAAAGAATTGTAAAAAAAGTAAGCATTGTGGTATTATAACTTATAAGGAGTAGGTGAATAGTGGCTATGTGGATCTATTGTGTTTATCAGGGAGGAATTCGGGCAATCTTAATGAATTAAAATCCTACATGTGTATATGCTTCTCTATCGTATGGTCGCTACAGGATCTTATACTCGCCGATCTCCCTCCGTGTTTTGTTTACATCTGGGTCTTGACCAATCGTAGCCCATCTTCTGTATTCTCTAGTGACATCACTCGGAGTTGATCGATACAGCCGACTATAGGCTCTATAGGGGTACTTCGTATACCTAAATCACGAATATTCCAGCGGTAAAACAATAAATATCAACATTTCTTTTCGATTCTCGCTTTTGAGATTTACTTTTACTGATTTAACCAATTTTCTGATGAAGTTCCACTATGATGAAATAGAAATATTGCAGAGAAAATACCCGATATACAGAAATAATTCAGTCGCTCGACGAAATTACTTCCACCGACCTGTTCAGAGCCTCTTCGTCCAGCGACTGCGAAAAATAGCTCGGGCAGCAGCCACGAGGACCCTTCATGGACAAAATTTTGCGAATATTTGGCGAAATTATCCCCTAATCCGACTGAAAAAGGTAACAGTAGGTACAAAGGTATGTCAGACTTTGAAATGTCTCTTATAACGAGTCGACTTTTCTGTCAGAAATTTCACCGATCAATACGTTGTGAAGTTGAAAGGGGTTGATCGCTCGCTCGCTCACTTGCTCAGACCCCGCAGGTTTCTCATTTCTAGCTGACAGTTGTGCACTGCATGCATACTTAGCTCGGATGTTTCGTCGTTGCTTTTTTAGGACTTCCCCTGTTAGACGAGCGGCAGAGACCCAGTTTTGCATATCATTTGAAAGCTTAGACTCTCTTCTTTCAGATGAGGTAGGATGTGGCGGTGAAAACTATTGCCGTATGATAGAAAAATTAGGAAATACAAGAACCAGTGGATTGCATCTTTCTACTTTTAAAATGGGGGTATAGGTATTAAAATGACTATATCTTCACTCCTACCCATCTTCATTTTATCCAGCCAATTTCTACGTTCTCACTTCGAACCTGCCTTGATTTATCTGACCCCTTCAGTGTTCAAAATCCGAGGTGTAAATTTCACCTTCTAACGGCAGAAGAACCAATCAGAACGTACACATCGATTGCGAGTGAAGGTCAGTGAAGTCACGTAGAGTGACATCATCCTCTATTAGCGGCGTCTTTCCTCCTAATAAGGTGCCCACAATTTAGGTCAGCCAATCAATAACGCTCTTGTGCGACCCATTTCGAATTTCAAATGCTTTCGAGGTCAGTGACGTCTCGTGTCTATTTATAAGTTATTTGAACATTGAAGGGGTCCAGATAAATCAAGGCAGGTTCGAAGTGAGAACGTAGAAATTGGCTGGATAAAATGAAGATGCTCCTACCAGGCATAGGGAAAACTGGTTGCTGTCAACTGATTACGCAAAGGTTTTTCAATCCTCTAATATCAAAAACAAATTTCAGGCAATTGACCTGTGACGTCACAAAGGGGCCATCTCCAAAATACAATTAAATTGCGTCAAACGCACTAAAAGCCATGTCAAAAGTTTTTTTGTGGGTAAAATACTTCATTGTTAAATGGCCAGAATGGTTCTTATGTCGAATATAGTCATCGGTCAAATACTTCAGCAAAGATTTGATGCAATTATCTTTTAAATCCTCAATTTAACGACCGTAATTCACCATAGTATATTAGGTAAATAACACTAACTACTGCAATAGACGAGCGGCGACTACAAAAAACGCCTTATTTTAGGAGTAAAATGCACACGGCCACATCCTATAGTGTGAGGTGGCAATTTCCTTTCTATTAAACGGGGAATCGATTGATTTTAGGTTATGTTAAGATATCTTGAATCATGATGTTACTTAGGGGTCATCTCCAAATTCCGAATGAAATATTTTCTAAATACACAATTGTGGTTTCTTTACTAAGTTATTCAATGTAATGAAATTCATATAATTATCCCAAGTTATTGTCAGCGGTGCTGTGTATCATTACATGAAAAATACAGGCTATTTAAGGATTCTCACTACCATAGAAAATAGAATATGTGAAGAGGAAGTATCTCAAAATTATACATTTTCTATGTCTACTATTAGGTTTATCTAAGATTGCCAAACATCTGACTTCAGCAATACTTGATATGAATGTTTTATGATTTAATGTGTATATTTCAATCTTTTCTTTTATCTCTTGTTAATTTTAAAGCAATATCAAAGGTTATCTTGATTATCGTTGTGAGTGGGGGTCATCTCATAATTACTATTGCAATTTCATGTTTTCACACAATAGGTTCTTGGTAATCTACCACATTTGATCAGATTTGTGGATACAGTATTCTATCAATTACTCTTTACAGGTCCCTGATTTTCCACCTTCTTGAAAATTTTAAAATTATTCAGGGGGTCATCTAAACTTAGTATTTACATTGTCACATCAAGAGTATGTTCTTGGAAACCTACTTGCACAGTTTAATATCATACAAGAAAATGTCCATAAACAAACCCACTCTACAGGTATGTTCTGACCCTACAACATCCTGAGTATAGGACATCACTATATGTACTCATGTACCTCAAAACAGCCGTTTCGGATATTTTGTCGAGTATATATTCTGCATATCCCTAGCATAACTCTCAACAAGGGTCAGGCCTAATCTTCAATACAGTCAATATTAATGATATATAATCTCCAATATTATGATCTCGCTTGTGTTGCTGTGCAGTATTACTCCGGTTGTTAATGATGTCAGGGCAGAACTATCGCTTCTAATGACGTTTTTGCTGTAGCGTTGTTTAACAGCGCTGTTTCTTCAGATGTCGTCCGCAGTTTCCAAGATCCGTAATGTCCAAGTCCTCTGTGGAATTATTACTATTTTTCATCAAAGTTGTCAGGACAGAATTCTCGCTTCTGGAGTTCTGTAGGTATTGAAAAATACCATTCTCAATTCGAGATTTTCTGTTTTGACACATTAACACGTTCCTGGCGTGTTTCAACTCTGAATACCGATTCTACCTATGAGTGGCCATATATGCTCACATGATGTTGTTCGTATGTCTTTCGTGTAACGAAAATGGCATGATCCGAGACATACATCAGAACAATACCGCTGAGATCCAGACCGTAACACATAATATTAAAGTAGTATGAATACTACTCAGCCGTGCCTATACGAATTTCTAGCTCCAGTTAACGACGGAGCTCCAGTACAAAAGAGAGACGACTTGGCTCCACTATAAGAAACAATGCTGTTTAAGAATACAAATGAATACACATGAAATGTGTATATCCGATAAAATCGAACTGAGACTGGTATTTTTCAATGCCCACAAAAGATCTTTATGAGCGAAAATTTTGTCCTGTCACCTCTGATAATAAAACGGTAATAATTTTGTACAGAACTTGAGCCTTATCTGCCTTGAAAACCAACAATTCTGCCCTGACACCATTGCGAAACACAGAATAAGCGAGATGATAATATTGAAGATTATACATCATAAATATTAGTAGAACAGTCCCGATATGGAAGTCTCTGACAACAAAAAACGCGAACGACGTCTAGGCCCATGTGGCGTCATGCCGAGGTTAAGAAGCGAACCATTTATTAACATTGGAATGCTCCATTATTTTATCCACGGAGATTTACATGCAATGATTTTTGTTTACAAATGCCTATTCCGAGACAATAACATCTTCAAACTTGTTTGGATATTTAGTATTTTTAAAGCCACAATGATAATTATTTTCCGGGTTTTACAGTAGAGTCAATTTCAAAGCATTACCCCGTGACTAATCTTGACCCACGTCACGTGGGCAATGGCGTCCTTTTGCGCCTTTCATAGCTACCAGGATGTGGGTATGCCTTCTCGGAGGGTTCCCTGCTGGAAATGGAGTTCGTTAAGGAGGATTGTTGTCTCCTCTGTACTTTAATGTCTATACATACATGAACTCGATATCAAAATATCTCGGTCCAATTTAGGATGTAATGTAGTCGAGGTCTTCTTTAACCATATATGCTGACGACTTATGCCTTATTAGACCCTCTGCCAAGGGCCTTCACAATCCACTTGATATATGTGATATTTTTGTGACTGACAATAATATTGTCTTGAATGTTAAGAAATGCTTATGTTTTCGTTTAAGTTCAATGACCTCTGTTAAACTGACTCACAGCTGAAGTACCTAGACAACGTCGAATGTCTTGATCATTTTATCTGCAGCGATATCACTGACAGTAATGATGAGTGTGCAAACTAGAAAATTATGCATTCGTGCCAAAACTTTGACTCGAAAGTTCTATATGTGTTCTCAAGATGCGAAGAAGCCACTTCTCTTGTCGTACTTTACCAGTATCTATTGCAGCCATTTGTGGTCTTGTAACTGTAAAAAACACATACAGCAACGCATTTCGCAGGTTGATGCACTCCATGCCCAGTTGAAGTGCTACTTACCGTACATGTTTGAGATTAACTCTCTACCCTGCTTTAATGAGGTTATTCGACTCCAGATTAATTTTCTACGGAACAGACTTATGTTGACAGACAAATTCTTACTTACAACTTTGCGGCTTTCCGATTTGTCTGAGACTTTGCGTTTAGTTTGTCATTGGTCTAGCCAAGTCTATGTAACGCGCTAGTAATTTGTCTTTTGGCTGCCATTTTATTATTTATTTGTTCATTCTATAGAATCTGTGTCTGAAATAAATATTATTATTATATTAAATAGTTCTATCCCGGGACTGTCCTATTGTATTTATGATTAGGCTTGGCCCCTGATAAAAAATATGCCAGGGATATACAGAATTTATAATCCCAAAAATATCTGACGCAACTGCTCTAAATTCTAAACTAATTTGTACGTTTGACAAAACAATATACAGCTACGACGTCAAATGACTCTGAATGTCTAAATCACGGAACTAAACTATTTACGGTTCTGATATCCGAGAAAATCGTGAAATTGCAATAGTAACGAGAGATCCTGAAGGATCTTGGCGCCCACCATTGTCCGATAATTGCAAGCTAATGACTAGAGGATCTTTTTGTCCATTGTTACTAGGAACAAATGACTGATTTGTAATTTTGTTTACAGAATTTCGAATCTGAGCGAAAAGGATCGGAAAAGGCCACTGAAAAACACGAAGATATAATCTAAGTTTCAGGAGTTTCAAGATTTCTAGAAACTGTACTTATGTCGGTTGTTATAATACAAGAGAAATGAGCAAAGTTAGTCTGAAAGTGAATGTACATGTACGGAGGATTCTTCGCCTTTGTTTCGTAGTATTTTTTTTATTTATTTTTTTGCACGTGTCATCATTGGGTACTGGAAGCGAAGACCAATCTCTTTGACACTTTGGCATGAGCTATGAAACATACTTAAGATTTTATAATTAAGAACGAATGCTAATTCTGTTCTGTTTATACGGCTATTTTGAGATATCTCTTTTAAGATACCATGCTCGAAAATAGTAAGATGGTACACTACTTAATACTGAAGGGATCCGGTCCGCACAGTAATGTTGAAACTTCGAAAGTGCCTGAATCCTGATTATCTCCCTCGCATCGAAACATGCAGTAGTCTACAGTTGTCGAGTTGTGACGTTGAGTCACAAGAGTGACGTCCCTTCATGTAGCCGACGAAAGGGTGGAGCAGTTCACTTGCTACTGCATGGACTAAAGAAAGCTGATTTAAAATTTGAAGAAATACATTTTAATTCCGAATTATTTGAACTCCTTGCTATGGAAGGTGAAGGTATGGATATTCTCTATAGTCAATATATAGAATATGCCCCACCGTTTGATCCGCCGACTCTTGTGATGCAACGTCACAACTCGAGAATACCGAATTAATATGAAGCGTAACTTGGATTTTCGAATCGGACCAAAAAAGGAATCTTGCACTACTAGGCCCCATGTGGGACCTGTGTACCAAATTTCAGAAAGATCCATGAAATATTTCCTGAGAATTCACGGTAGCAATGTTTCAAGGGGAAATTCAAGATGGCCGCCTTGTGGCCATATTGGATTTTGGATTCGGACTGAAAAAGGTATCTTGCACAACTAGACCATAAGGGCAATCTGATTAAAACTCAGCCTTAATAAACCGCTCCTCTATCGGACATGTCGCTGATTAAGATCTGGGACAGTTCCTATAACAAATCCGTCAGATGAACTCCGAATCAAATAGTTTCCGGGTCAAATAGTCGCCCAATGAGACGCCTCGTAGTATAGCGTGACGGCTAATCTCCTAATCTCCGTTGTTGTTGTGATGTAGTTATGAACTGATTTTATGAAAGAAAATAACCGTACCTATATTATGCAGAAGTGCAAGAAATATCCCTTGATCTTTTCACCTGGTCTGTCATTAAATAAAGAAAGCAACGGGAGTGATGAGAGCAACGGGGAGCAAATATTAATCTCCGGTGATCGCTCATGAACTGGAGTCGACAACCGCAAGAACTTCGTCAGTTGCCTGCATGGGGGTTGGATTTTTCTGCGTCTCGTCCGTACACTCGGCAAGATAAGGATATCCCGTAGCCGGTAGGAAGAACGGCTATACAGTGTCTTTTTACGTAGCATACAAGAAAACATCTGCAGTCGCTCCTGCTTTAATGCGGGCACACCATAACTTCTGATCTGGCCCTCCGAACTTGGCCGCCACTGAATATAGGGCGCTTTCCATTTCGCGTAGTCGGCGTGGCTGCTGGCAATGCCTTGATTGTGCACGTTCCATTTACTGTGCCCGAGCAATGCTGGCTTTGCCTCCAAATGGAAAGCGCCAATACAAGCTCTTCGCCTGTTGAGGCTGGACTGTGATTGGTCGCCAGTCTGACATGCGCGACAGATTTAAGATAGGAACTGTCCCAGATCTTAATCAGCGACATGTCCGATAGAGGAGCGGTTTATTAAGTCTGAGTTTTAATCAGATTGACCATAAGGGGAACCTGTGTACCAAATTTGAGAAAGATCCATGCAGTACTTCCTGAGAAATCACGATAACAAATTTGCATGGGAAAATCCAAGATGGCTGCCTGTTGGCCATATTGAATTTTTGAATCGGACCAGAAAAGGTATCTTGCACAACTAGACGACAAGGTGAACCTGTGTACCAAATTTAACAAAGATCCATGCAGTAGTTCCTGAGAAATCGCAATAACAAAGTTTCATGGGGAAATCCAAGATGGCCGCCTGATGGACATATTGGATTTTGGAATCGGACCAGAAAAGGTATCTTGCACAATTGAACCTGTGTATCAAATTTGAGAAAGATCCAGGCAGTACTTCCTGAGAAATCATGATAAAAAAATTCATGGGGAAGTCTAAGATGGCCGCCTGGTGACCATATTGGATTTTCGATTCGGACCGAAAAAGGCATCTTGCATATCGAGACCCTAAGGGGAACCTGTGTACCAAATTTGAGAAAGATCCATGCAGTAGTTCCTGAGAAATGATGATAAAGTTTCATGGGGAAATCCAAGATGGTTGCCTGGTGGCCATACTGGATTTTCAAATCGTACCAGGAAAGGTATCTTGCACAACTAGATCCCAAGGGGAACCTGTGTACCAAATTTGAGAAAGATCCATGCAGTAGTTCCTGAGAAATCGCGATAACAAGGTTTCATGGGGAAATCCAATATGGCTGCCTGGTGGCCATATTGGTTTTTCGAATCGGACCGAAAAAGGTATCTTGCACAACTAGACCCCAAGGGGAACCTGTGTACCAAATTTGAGAAAGATCCATGCAGTAGTTCCTGAGAAATTGCAATAACAAGGTTTCATGGGGAAATCCAAGATGGCTGCCTGGTGGCCATATTGGATTTTCGAATCGGACCAAAAAGGTATCTTGCACAACTAGACCCCAAGGGGAACCTGTGTACCAAATTTGAGAAAGATCCATGCAGTAGTTCCTGAGAAATCGCGATAACAAGGTTTCATGGGGGAAATCCAAGATGGCTGCCTGGTGGCCATATTGGATTTTCGAATCCAACCAGAAAAGGGATCTTGCACAACTAGACCCCAAGGGGAACCTGTGTACCAAATTTGAGAAAGATCCATGCAGTAGTTCCTGAGAAATCGCGATAACAAGGTTTCATGGGGAAATCCAAGATGGCTGCCTGGTGGCCATATTGGATTTTCGAATCGGACCAAAAAAGGTTTCTTGCACAACTAGACCCCAAGGGGAACCTGTGTACCAAATTTGAGAAAGATCCATGCAGTAGTTCCTGAGAAATCGCGATAACAAGGTTTCATGGGGAAATCCAAGATGGCTGCCTGGTGGCCATATTGGATTTTCGAATCGGACCAAAAAATGTTTCTTGCACAACTAGACCCCAAGGGGAACCTGTGTACCAAATTTGAGAAAGATGCATGCAGTAGTTCCTGAGAAATCGCGATAACAAGGTTTCATGGGGAAATCCAAGATGGCTGCCTGGTGGCCATATTGGATTTTCGAATCGGACCAAAAAAGGTATCTTGCACAACTAGACCCCAAGGGGAACCTGTGTACCAAATTTGAGAAAGATCCATGCAGTAGTTTCTGAGAAATCGCAATAACAAGGTTTCATGGGGAAATCAAGATGGTTGCCTGGTGGCCATATTGGATTTTCGAATCGGACCAGAAAAGGTATCTTGCACAACGAGACCCCAAGGGGAACCTGGGTACCAAATTTGAGAAAGATCCATGAAGTAGTTCCTGAGAAATCGCGATAAGGTTTCATGGGGAAATCCAAGATGGCTGCCTGGTGGCCATATTGGATTTTCGAATCGGACCAGAAAAGGTATCTTGCACAACTAGACCCCAAGGGGAACCTGTGTACCAAATTTGAGAAAGACCCATGCAGTAGTTCCTGAGAAATCGCGATAACAGGGTTTCATGGGGAAATCCAAGATGGCTGCCTGGTGGCCATATTGGATTTTTCGAATCGGATCAAAAAAGGTTTCTTGCACAACTAGACCCCAAGGGGAACCTGTGTACCAAATTTGAGAAAGATCCATGCCGTAGTTCCCGAGAAATCGCGATAACAAGGTTTCATGGGGAAATCCAAGATGGCTGCCTGGTGGCCATATTGGATATTCGAATCGGACCAAAAAAGGATTCTTGCACAACTAGACCCCAAGGGGAACCTGTGTACCAAATTTGAGAAAGATCCATGCAGTAGTTCCTGAGACATCGCGATAACAAGAATTGTTTACGGACGGACGGACAACGGACGGCGGACGACTGACGACGGACCACGGACGAAAAGCGATTTGAACAGCCCACCATCTGGTGATGGTGGGCTAATTATGAGATGACCCCCACTCACAACGATAATCAAGATAACCTTTGATATTGCTTTAAAATTAACAAGAGATAAAAGAAAAGATTGAATTATACACATTAAATCATAAAACATTCATATCAAGTATTGCTGAAGTCAGATGTTTGGCAATCTTAGATAAACGCTTAGTAGACATAGAAAATGTATAATTTTGAGATACTTCCTGTTCACATATTCTATTTTCTAAGGTAGTGAGAATCCCTAAATAGCCTGTATTTTTCATGTAATGATACACAGCACCTCTGACAATAACTTGGCAAAATTATATGAATTTCATTACATTGAATAACTTAGTAAAGAAACCATAATTGTGTATTTAGAAAATATTTCATTCGGAATTTGGAGATGACCCCCAAGTGACATCGCGATTCAAGATATCTTAACATAACTGTTACCAATCGATTCCCCGTTTAATGGAGAGGAAATTGCTACCTCACACTATAGGATGTGGCCGTGTGGGGGGGGGGGTGCATTTCACTCCTAAAATAAGGCGTTTTTTGCAATTGCCGCTCGTCTAATGCAGTAGTTAGTGTTTTTTACCTAATATACTATGGTGAATGACGGTCGTTAAATTGAGGATTTAAAAGGTAATTGCATCAAATCTTTGCCGAAGTATTTGACCGATGACTATATTCGACATAAGAACCATTTTGGCCATTTAACAATGAAGTATTTTACCCACAAAAAAACTTTTGACATAGTTTTTAGTGCGTTTGACGCAATTTAATTGTATTTTGGAGATGGTCCCCCTGTGACGTCACAGGTCAATGACCTCAAAATAGTTTTTGATATTAAACGATTGAAGAACCTTTGCGTAATCAATTGACACCAACCATTTTGCCCTATGCCTGGTACGAGTGAAGATATAGTCATATTAATACACATACCCCCATTTTAAAAGTAGAAAGTTGCAATCCAATGGCTCTTGCATTTCCTAATTTTTCTAGCATACGGCAATAGTTTTCACCACCACATCCTACCTCATCTGAAAGAAGAGAGTCCAAGCTTTCAAATGATATATAGTTTGCCTCTGTGTACGGGGGGGGGCATTTTACTCCTAAAATAAGGCGTTTTTTGCCAATCGCCGCTCGTCTATGTCATAATGCCGTCATTTATAGATAGTATAATTCCCGTTTAAATTGATGTCATTTAATCCAGACGTCTGGCACGAAACAGCGCGGGAGGGAGTCGATGTCACCTTTTCTCGGTTAGGCCGAGCGTGGACTTCGGAAGTGGAAATGCCGCTACTAAAACGGATGTGATTGGTCCGCTTGCAGCACTGCATATTCATGACATGACATCACAGAACACGGAGGGAGATTGGCGAGTATAAGATCCTGTAGCGACCATACGATAGAGAAGCATATAGGATTTTAATTTATTAAGATTGGAATTCGGGAGAGGTCAGTTTGGGGGATTTCAATCCAAGTTTGACAGAGTGGATCGAGGGGAGAATTCCTAATGTAGCCTGTGTGCAAGCCCCAACTACAAACACAATAGTCAATGACTCCTAGTTCTTCTTGGTCTAACAAGCACATGCACGAATTATAAATGTAGTTTTATCACACACTCTGGTAGAGTGTCTTCATGGTTGTAGGATTACTAGCATTGGTTGTGAGAGCGAGCCTATAGGGATTGCCCAGACCCAAAATTGAGTGCTACCATAAATCTTGATGCCCACCTGCCATTTAATTTTCATGGAAGTACACTGCATTACGTGATAGAAGAGAGATAAAATGTCATCAGGTTTCAAGTCAATAAGCCCCATTGTAATCTCAGAAATATTGCATATTACCGCATATGCACCACAGGCATGAGACCATCTTCACCAGCCAAGTCAACTACATCGCAAAGCTCTCTACGCTGCCTTGACATTCTTGGCTGGTGGCAGAAGAATACTGCTCTGTGCCACCTAGTGAAAGTTTTAACGATGACCGACTTTTGCCTCCAGGAGTTGTTCCCCTTCAACTTCAGGTCGACCACACAAGCAAGGCGATTTGTTATCGTTAGACCTTGCAGAGCGTCTCAAAATCTGATTCAATTTATCAGAAACACCGAAAGTGGCCGTGAAAATGCTTCTGTTTTTTTTTTTGGCAGAATTTCCCCGCAAAATTCGACACAGCTGGTTCTTGGTGGGGGCCGCCATCTTGGGAAACCAACTGCTACGTAACGCGCATTCTGATTGGATGTAGCAAGCCGTCTCTGCATCCCACTCATCAAGGAGGATTTACGTTCCAACTTTACTAGAGAAGTATGCCAAGGCAATGTACAGAGCAACGTGATGTACGTTGACTTGGCTAGAGAAGATGACATGAGACTGAAGGGCAGGTTCACGTACATGCATTTTTTTCACGAGATACAGTAACCCCAACATCTTGGTGCAACCTGTAACCATCTGGCATGTCTGGGTCATTTATATGTGGCAAGACTGACCCTGGGATCGTGTGTACCCATTTTCAGCCTACTTTTGGAAACTATAAGAGGGAATTCCCTGAAATCAGATCCACGTGTCGTGATGTCGTCAGCCAATCAGCTAAACTCTACCGACGTAACCCCAACGTAACCCACCATTTTCGAGTCATGTGCTGCAGGGCTTCGTGTTTAGAATTAGCATGCGAGCTGAAAATAGCTCACGTCAAAATATTTAGGGTAGGCCCCCTAAGGGTATTTGACAGTCAGGCGAGTGATTGCAATATAATACAATATAAAATATGACAGTTTACACAAGTTAAAAATACCTGTCGTGACGTGAATTTACGAGAGTGTTTGCGTGCAGGTGAGCTATCACTCACGCTAAAAACGATGCCCTGTGCTGTCCTACTTGTTCAAAATTACAGATCTACAACACCTCTTGGATGATACATAAGTTATTCATATCTCTATCTTTTGTAAGCTCGGACAATATATGTTTCAGAAGTACATGTAGTATGAAAAGCCTGTAATTTATCAGACTTCTCGAGTCTGTTCTCCGCTGGATGAAGACCGAACAGTATACGACAAAGTATCAAATATTGCTTTGCAATAATGGCGACACATGATTCGCAAGCCATCTTACGGATGGCGAAGTGTACGCTAATGCGTCTCGGTGGTGACAAATGACAAATTTATCGCAAGTAAACTGTGAAGAAAACAACGATGCGTTGATACAATGAAGTGTCCCGAGACAGCGGCGTTGCAGGCTCTCACGAAAAAACACATGTGCGTGAACATGCACTTCAATCTCATGCCTGTCTAGCTCCAACATGAAACCTAATGGTACATGGCTGTCATTAGGTTCCACGTACATCCTAGCCACCATCGTAATGTAGAAGCCCGAATCGTATAAACAATGATTTAGTTGCTCCTTACCAGGCATCTTCCGATAAAACGTATCATGAACTAGTTCGAATCGTCCGAACGGCCAACATCTGTTGTCTTTTTGAGTGGGTTTCGCCACCTTTTGTACCAGTCCCCGCTTGAAAACAGGGACTAGCTCTACCATGTTTGTTTCCACGCTGGAGTGTTGACTGCGCAAACGGTGGCCGCAATAAAAACCGCCAACTGGTGCGCATGCCAACACCATACACGTGGTCGTAAGGCAGAATTTTTTTTACTGAAAAATTCATTCATTCAAATTCATTCATTCACTGTCGGAAGCAATAATCGGACGACCACGTTTGTGGTGTTGGCGTGTGCACTTCCGGTTTTTACTGATGCCACCGTTTGCGCAGTCGACACTCCAGTGTGAAAACAAACATGGCAGAGCTGATCATATATTCAAGCGGGGACTGGTACAAAAGGTGGCAAAACCCACTCAAAAAGACAACAGATGTTGGCCGTTCGGACGATTCGGACTAGTTCATGATACGTTTTATCGGAAAATGCATGGTAAGGAGTAGCCACATATATGCAACTCAGTGTATGTAGCTACAACTGAGTTGCACATCCTCACTAGGACAGACATCAGTATCGTCCTTTTCTTCGTGGCCAAACATGACAAAATGTTACAATTGACTATGACATTTAACGGGTTGCAAACATGTCAAATATACTTCTCTCTCCCGACACAAAGTATCTGGCTCATTCCTGCAGCGCAAGTACATGTAAATAGCACCAAGTCGTGTCACTATATTCCTATCCCGTTCAAATGTTGAAAATGGCGCAAGTCCAAGAAACGCTCCAATGCGCATGCACCGCTAATTACACGAACACTTTACGATATGTCGTAAATAAGGAGGCGTCATCAGCTAGTGGGCTGGGCCTAACGCACGTGGTCAAGCTCCATCTCGGTTACCCCAGCAGCTGACAACGCCTCCTTATTTACGACATCGTAAAGTGTTCGTGTTATTAATATTAGCGGTGCATGTGCATTGTAGTATATTTGACATGTTTACAACTTGCTTGCGTTTGGCCACGAAGAAAAGGATGATACTGATGTCTGTCCTAGTGAGGATGTGCAACTCAGTCGTAGCTACATACACTAAGTACGATTCGGGCTTCTACATTACGGTGGCTAGGATGTAGGTGGAACCTAATGACAGCATCATTATGTTCCAGTTGGAGCTAATGCCTGTCGTGAATATGCAATACTTCTGGGATTACGATGGGGCTCATCAGCTCATACAGGCAATATAACTTCAATGTGTAACGAAAATTGGACCCCCAGTCAATGTTGAACATCTCGGTGCAAAATATAAAGTGTAAAAATGTAAACTGGATAAGCAACTATCATTACTTAAATATGTTCTAAAACACGTGACATGTTTACCAAGTAGAAAAGCGCTCAGACAGTGTTAGATCAGTTGATCATGTTTTTTGCTGACAAAATGCATCGTCCGTCAACTTTTAGACTGGTTACCTCCCCTTATTCTAAAAAGCAGCAATTGCCGGTACACATTTCCATTGGCTGTGGATGCAAATAGTAGTTTTGATCTCCTATGAACACTATGCATATTTAATTCCCATCTAATTAATTACATGAATAAATATAACCCAGAAGAATCTAAAAGAACTTGTCATTAAAATTTACGTCGTCTGCTAGAATTTCTGCGGCATTATTCTCTGCGCCGACAGCGCCATCTGGAGGCGCAGCTATGGCAGACTACGAAGGTAAACAATTTTGTTCTTGATTTTTAATATTTTACTGTCTTCTAGCGTCATCGTACATTGACAGTCGAGCTCATTGTTCACGTGACCCAAAGAATCAAGAATCACAAGAAAAGCGTTTATTTGCAAATCGTTTGTCACTGAAAATTGAGTTACAACTTCATTTCCAACACGCGTTTCACTGTCAGTGTCACTCATTCACTGTCACTGTGACTGTTTATCATGGTATCCAAGTATCAGACTTCATTATGGAGTCCTTGATAAGCCACAATTACTGGTACCGGTACTTCACTAGTGTCAGGAATTTACGGCACGCGACATTTCGGTACGAGACATTTCCGTAAGCGACATTTCGTCCAGGCGCGCGACATTCTGACAACGTTATTTCAAGGGCGAAAATGATGATAATCATTTTCATTTTTTTTCTCAAACGTATCGACATACATGTACTATTGTGTGTCTCAGCAAATCTATTGAGAACATTTTGTCCAATCTTTTGAGAAACAAAAATGCTTGTGATCTTATAACTTCTTATCAGTGGTACAATGCAAATATTATGATACCGTATGCATTCAAAATATTGTTAAACAACACCCTGTAAAACTATCTGTTTAAAATGCTTTTTTGATTGGGTGGTAGATCTCTAAATTAAATTTAATTTAGGTGAAATTTTAAGGTAAGCAAGGCTGAATAGGACTGGTCCAAAAATTATGTGCAAAGGAGTGGCAAATTATCATTTTCTTATTTGACATCAAGCTTAATGCTATGATACATGTTCTTTGTAAGGTCACTTTGTGACATCATGGCATTGCTGTTGAATTGCAACATTGTGAAACTGTTGAAATTCCATGAATGCAATAGAATACCCATCAAACCTACGAGTATTGGACTTGTCCAAATCCCAATTTGCCTGACATCAAAATTTAACCCAAAGATCAACCACCCAAACTGCCAAAACAGAAATGTTTCAAACAGATAGTTCAACTGAGTGTTGATTGGTAACATTTTGAATGAATACTATAACATTTGTATTGTATTAGTGACATAAGTTTCAGAATACAAAAATTTGTATTTCTCAAAATATCTCACAAAAGGCTAGATCAATAGATTTGCCGGGACACACAATATAGGGCTACCAAAATGTAAATTTGTAGTAATTGCCCAGATGTCAAACATAATACCCCATAACCCATGTTATCTAGTTGCATTAACTCACAATCACAATATATTTTATGCTGAAGATCATCAAAATGATGTTACAATGTATCTTGGGTATTAGCTACATGTACATCTGTCATGTCTATTTTATAATTACAGCCCAAGAAGAGTACAGAGAACCTTGCCAATTCTGTGGCAGAAAATTTCTACCTGAATCTTTGGTAAGTTAACTTTTGAAGTCGAGGTGAAAGGTCACTATATGACCGCAATACAGGGAAATGATTAAAATCGCAACTTTTTGCATCAGTAGGTACATTACGAGGAGACGATGTGACAAAGACCAAAATTGAGGTCAATATCAGAGATCAAAGTCACCTGTGACCTCAAAATTTGGAAATATTAAAAGTGGGGGAGACAATGTCATTTATCAAAATAAAGGTTTAGGTTGGGGTTGGGTGGAGTCAACAGGGTTCATACACCTCCTGGAAAGTCCTTAAAACTCCTGGAATTTAATTGCTAACCTGAAAAGTCCTGGAAAATGCTTAAAATAAAATTAAACTCCTGGAAACTCCTGGAAGAACTACGCTTTTGTCTTCTGGGAGAACCAGCGATCTAATGCCATGCGTTACTGTGCCTAAATTTATTCCTGAACTTAATTAATCTTTGTTGTGAGTTATTGTATTAAAAACTCCTGGAAAATTGAAATTATTGACCTGGAAAACTCCTGGAATTTTTTCCTGCTGTAAGTGTATGAACCCTGAGTCAATCATCGCCTGTCTGGTATCAAGTGGATTAGTCCAAGTGCTCTCAGACTTGGTGAACTGTTGTAAATCTCTGTTTAGAATACTAAAGTCCTGGTCCCACAAGTGACTTGCTAAAAGGGGGTCCATTGATTCGATATTAATTTACACTAGTGTATAAAGATTGGACAGCATGTTACAGACTTTTGTATTCTGGTTCATAAAGGTTCACCAGTCAAGGGCGTCGTTATGAGTGGGTCGTTGGGTTGGAACGACCCCCTCCCAGCGCCGAGCTGTATGTTACATGTATATTCCTACATGTATGTTGTACAACACAGTACTGGCTGAGCTCTCTAATCAGTAAACATAGGAAACGACCCCTCTCAAGAAATCCTGGCGACGCCCATGCCAGTAGAGTGTCTGGAACAAAGGACCATCCATGGACGGTATTGAAGTTTCGGCACATGTATTGACATTTTTGTGCATATAATACTCTGTTGTTTCACCATGTTCACTGGGGGCCCTCGGTGGCCGAGTGGTCTAAGGCGCTTCGCTGGTGACCGCTGGACCGGCATGGGTTCAACCCAGCTGGTCCATGTATGATTGTTTGTCAGTTACATGTACTTGCCGAAGGGCGGTGGTTCTCTGTGAAAAAAACTTGAGTGTGACATTAAGCCAAATTCCCTCCTCCCATGTTCACTGCACATGTATCAATGTTTTACTCGCATATCAGTCAATTTATCATGATGTCTATACGTCGTACAGAAGTGTGATGTAATAGTTTCATGTAACCCATTTAGGTTACCATACATGTAACTGCTCTCATAGTAACCTGTATAGATTATGCACATTCAGAGACCCATTAAAACAAGGGTTTAGGTAACCCAATTAGCCTCCTTAAAGGTTATACCAAATGACTCTATACTACTTTGCATTAAAACATACCCAGTAGTGTTCCAAACAACACATTAGTATTTTTTTCTTGAATAATGTCGTTGAAGTGGGTTTTAGGACACGAATAGCACACATGTGGGAGAAAACGTATTGGAGCCATGACCTCTGGTGCATGACGTCACAACCTGATTACGATTGCGCCATAAACATCATAGTCTATGACGTCGGGCGTTGTCAGGAAAGATTCACCCAACTGTGGGAGTTCTAGCGTGATGTCGCTGACATTTTGACGTCACAACAGGCATTTGAGCGAGATCGTAATCAGGTTGTGACGTCACAGGTCAAGCGGTCACAGCTTTCGCCGTTTTGAAAGGGGCGTGAAATTGTCGCACTTTACTGCTGCTATTTCCAACCTTGGGCAGTTTGAAAACATACAAAAAATGTAAAACAAGTCTATATAATCACCTCTGCAACAATTTAGCACAAAAAAGTAGCAGATTTTGAGACCATTTTGTATAACCTTTAAATCAAGTTTGCATAAACTCCAGGCAAACCAGTTCAGCCTTTCGCCATAACATAACATCTTTGCTAGTTCAACATAATTTATTGAGTGATTGGTTATATTTACAGGTCAAACATCGTGGTCCATGTGAGCGGTCGGCTAACAAGAAGAGGAAAGTATTCGACTCCTCCAAGCAGAGAGCCTTAGACGGGGAGCTGTCGCATAGACAAATAAAACAAGCACAGAAAAAAGTAAAATATCCCAACCATCTCAGACATAGTTTATGTTCAGATTCTACAAAGGTGATGGTACGATAAGGCGGGATTTTGGCCTGTACGTGGTGCGGTTGAAATCGAAAAAATAAAATGTCCTAAATATACTAATGTTTTAATGTAACGACAAGAGAAAATATTAGTACACAATATGTGAAAGTTTTAGAGTGTTATGATTATAGTTATCACATGAAACTGAAATCCACAGCTTGCTATTTTGTGAAAAAAGGGTCAAAATCGAGTCCTTCAGACATGCATTTAGACACGAAGGACCTCTTGGACCAGAACGCCATTTAACCTGGTGTTGTGTGGTAACATTATATTCCCACTACTGGAAGATCTTTTTGGTACAAGGGGTCCTTCATACTAAAAATTGAAAAGTTATGATTCATAATGTTTGAAGTTTTCGTTAAAGTAGATTAAAGTGGCAAAATAGCCTGTTACAGTTTGTTCGTATGTCGTGGTGTAGTGGATACGCACGTTGGATCACAAGCGCATCAAAATTTTCTTTTACCGAGTTTGAATCCCAGGGGGGCAACATGTGTGACGTCGACAAGTTATTTCAATCTTTCTCATTTTTGTAAAAAAAAATTACATTCAGTATATCTGAAATAAGAGTTTAGGCTATCATTATGAATCAATTAAAAGTAAAATAAATATTGTTTACCAATGACACGATACCGTGTGGACATTACGGGCCGGTCAAACGTTGAAATCGAACGATCAGTCGCTACCTGTTACAACAGCAATATATTCGCCTAAATTGTGTATTTATTCTCCAATATGTGCATGTAAAATCGACTACAACGTGGTGAAATAATAACGCCTTGGTACCAAACATGTGAAGCTATCATGGTTCACCGTAACTTTCAGTCCGTTGACTGACAGTTGCCGCCGCCGACAAGATGTACATTGCATTGTGATTGACAGATGGAGAGAAGAAATGTACATTCCTTTGAGTCGGTTGGCTGTGAGCAAAAATCCTGCCTTACAATACCATCTCCTTTCTTGGGGCACTGGATGACGATTATTTGGTATCATGAAACGTTAGGCATGTTAGGAGAGCAACCGTTTTGCAATTCTTGTGGACATAGTGCAAGGTTGGCAAGAGTCTGTATGTTTCGATCTATTACAGATATTAAATATTTCCCACATTATAAAATCTCAAGACAGTCATGAAAATGGCCACCTCTTAGTACGACCATGAGACAGCTGTCTAAGTACTACTACAACTTAACATGCTTTAACAAGATTGCCATAATCATGACATTATTGGCAAAGGCCATGTTTTGATTTGCAAAAAAAAAACAACAAAAAACATGGGGTACGTGGGTGGTGTTGGGGATAGTATCAAGGATTTTTTTTAACAGGGTGTGTTTATTAATATGTAGAGAAGTCTACAGATTTTAATCCTCATATTAAACTGAATTTGAGTGTAGCCTTGGAGATGGTGGGGGCATAATATGGATGTCCCCAACAGTTTACTCTGAGCGTGTTGTATGTTGATCATTGTTGGTCTTTATTACAGGACATTCCTGTGAAGCGGAGTAACTGGAGAGCCCAGCATGCCGATTTTGTCAATTCTATCCGTGCAGCCAGACAGTCCCAGGTGGCCATCGCTTCTGGAAAACCCCTACCACCCCCACCTCCACCCTCTATCAACCCAGGTAAGGCAACTCCATCCACCAGTTACACCCCCTCCCCCCGCCCAACCTTCTTGTAACCTGATAAGTTGATTGAATGACTACTGCTAGTAACACTTTATTCCACCTTCCCCTGTACTTCCACCTTCTGGTGTACCTCGCACCTCCCGGTGTACCCCCCACCTCCCCATGTACCTCCCACCCCCCATGTACCTCCCACCCCCATGTACCTCCCACCCCCGTGTACCACCCACCTCCCTGTGTACCACCCACCTCCCTCTCTCCCTCCCACCTCTCTCCCTGTGTACCTCCCACCTGCCTGTCTCCCTCCCTTCCATTACAGGTAAGTAGCTATAGGAGTACTAACTCTGTGGCTGTGTACAATTCTTTGAGAGAGTGAAATAAGATTCTCTCAGATTGTGTTGAGTGAAAGTGCCCCATCATCAGGGATATCATTAGGAGGCGGTAGGTGTCCCTTTTTGGCCGCCTACTATGATCCAAATGGCCCAAAACAGCCGCCTACTTTCTACATAATTTCTATACTTGAAACACTAATTATAAATGTCACTTCTTGTGGCTGCCTACTCCCATGCCTTCTACCTGCTTCTTAAAAACTTAATGACAACCCTGCCCTCACTTTTTCCTCCCAACTTTCATCTTCCTTCCACCTCCGCTTCACTTCCCACCTCCCTACCGCTCACCTCTTCCTGATCACCCCTCTGTACCTTGTACATCCTCATATTGCTCCCCACCACTTATCACACTCTGTACACCCTTCCTTCACCTACCACTCCAATTTTGTTCGTTATACTTACATGTATCTCCTCTCACTGTAATTTCTGCCTCCCACTACTTTATGTACTTCGGCTTCTCACGTTACCGCTCACCTGCCTCTGTGCCTTACATTACCTGTATTTCTCACCTCGCTGTGTTTGTCCACTTACCTCCCCCTGTACTGTACACACCTTCTCATGTACCCTCACTTTGCTCTGTACCTCCTACAACTTCTCCTCTTCGCATCCCTCTCCTGTACCTCTCACCACCTCCCTGTACTTTGCATCCCTCTCCTGTACCTCTCACCTTTTCCTGTAGCTCTCACCTGCACATATACCTCCTACCGCCCACTATAACTCTTCCCTCACCTCTACCTGTATTTCACACCTTCTCATGACCTCTCACCGCCATCTGTACCTCCCACCTTTCTGTACTGCCGTACCTCCTGCCTCCCCTGTACCCCGCCTGACCCCTACATTGTCGCTATATAGCTGAAATATTGCTGAACTCGACGTTAAACGGTACCTTAATTCTCTCTCTCTCATATCCCTATATTCTCCTGTGTCACTTCTTATTAATTCTAACCTTCTTTGTACCTCCCTCCTCCCGTGTACCTTTTCACCTCACCTGTACCTCCCACCTCTCCTGTTCTTTCCATTTTCCCTGTATTTCCCACCTCTCTTGTACATGGTGGGTGGTTGGTGGGTGCCCGGTACGCACAGATTCCATTTGCTTCAATGCATTTTGCTGAGAAGCATCAGGACATTGTGATGTCTAGCACTGTGATTGCACCTGCACTTATTTCGCCAATGAAATTGTCCTGTCTGTGTCTTGTGTGCTGTCCTCAGTGTTGTATAGGGTGAATGACGGGTGTCTGATTCCACGTTGCTTCTGAGATTTGCTTCATTGAGGCAACAGAAATGCAACTTGGCTGGGCGATGCCTAGTTGGTTCGTTGTGATATGACTGAAATATTGTTGAAAGCCACGTTCAGCTTACCTCACGAGTTCACACATTCCCCCATGCCTCTTCCTGCTGTTGTCCCTGAACTCCATGCCCCCCTTTGTACCATGCAGCTTCTTATCTTATCTTCCACTGCTACCACCTCTGTACATCTCCTTTGTACCATCCACTTCCCCTGTAACTCAACAAAGATCTCCATGTACTTGCGGCTTGTACATTTAGACACTGATAGGGAACACAACTGGGCTGGGTGGTGCTTAGTTGGTTCATCGTGATATAGCTGAAATATTGTTGAAAGCGATGTTAAATTCTATTCACTCACTCACTCTCATACTTGCAGCAATGACCAGCCAGTGCGGTACAACTCCAAAATGGGGAACGTTCCCAAATTGGGAAATATATTTCCTGAACAGGAAAACTTTGGCAAATATGGTTGTTCATTCATAAATTGCAAACAACACAAATATTATACTCATTGAAATGTCATCTAAATAAGCAAGTTTAGTATTGTTTCATAATACAGAATAACTATTTTTTCTCATTATGGTTTCAGTTGTTCAAATAATGCTATTATGAAATTTGGATCCTAATTTTCTCAGTCACTGCACTTCTCTGCACATTGACCATCCACACAAAGATAGCTCACTTTGACCCTGCTATCACATGATCAGTGTCTTGATTGTTAGCCATTGTTAGCACGAGATATTTCAGTCTGAATATGATGGTTTCCTGAAATGGAAACATTGGTGAGCCCTACTGTGGGCTAACGATCAATTGAAACCATAATAAGAAAAAATAATTATTCTGTATAATGAAACATTACTAAACTTGCTTATTTAGAGGACATTTGAGTATAATATTTGTCTTGTCTGCAATTTATGAATGAACAACCATATTTGCCAAAAATTTCCAGTTCAGGAAATATGTTTCCCAATTTGGGAATGTTCCCTGTTTTTGGAAAGTTTTCCTGTTCAGGAAATGTATTTCCCAATTAGGGAATGTTCCCCGTTTTGGAGTTGTACTGCTCCTGCTAGCAGGCTGTTGGGCAGAAATTTCCTTTAAGGGGTGTCCAGAGTGCTCATTTTTGCTTTTTTATTTGGAATGGGTGTCCAAATTGGGTCTATTCCTTATCCCCATGATCTCTGCCATGTTAAATCTGCCAGATTTATTGTCCAAATTAGGACTAAATTGATTTGCTGGCTAACACTATGAAGACCTTGTTGGAGCACTTTTCAATTTGATTAAAAAATTGATGCTGTTTTCAGACTACGTCCAGTGTCCTTACTGCAGCAGGCGATTTAATGAGTCGGCGGCCCAGAGGCACATGCCGTTCTGTAAAGAACAGAAGCAGAGAATCGGCAGTAAACCATCACCAAGTGTTGAGGCTAAATCCCGACAGAACACACGCCTCCAGGTTAGCTTCTCACCTGCAGAAATCCATCTAATAAGGCCACTGTTAATTAATTGTTTCTCGTAACCTTGCTTGTAAAAATACACATGAGTGCGATAATTATTTATTATTAACTTGCGAACCAATTGTATACAAATATGAAGAAAATGAGCAAGTTTTACTCAAGAAAATGTAAATCCTTCTTGTATTTTAATGATTTGACCTCAAAATATAGACGAGGACTTGTTAGGGAAACGAACCATTAATTATCAGCGTCCTAATTCAGTCCCATATTCAAATTCAATCACTCCCAATTTGGGGACAAAATTTGATGACTCTGTAAAATCATTGAAATAACAAAGAAATAATGATTTCGTACCATTTTGTTAACTTCTTGTTTTATTATATTTGATCATCCCCAGATTTTATGGTGGGAAATTTCACTTCCTGTGATTGAATTATTAATAATAGAGGTATTAGGCCATACCAATTTTATTTTTTGTTTCACGGGCGGATTTTATGTTTTTTTTTGCAAGATTGGAGGAGATAGTAAAAATAAAGATACAATATAAAGCATAAAAAGGAGGATCTAAAAACCATTTATTTTTATTCACCATTAAATAGACATTCTAACATAAACATGCTCCATGTTATAGCCATGTGGTGATTCAGACCTCGAAACATAGAGAGATTGCTCATCGATAATCTGATTTAAGGGGATAATTATCATTTTGCATGTTAGAATGGGGTTACTGAATAAAATTGTATTTTAATTTTTCAATATTTAGTTTTACACTGGCATACATTGACGGTCTAAAACTTAACATCAAAATATTATAACACAATAATATTGACTAAGGCGCTCACTAACTTCTAAATCTCACTCAATAGTGTAGTGATGTTATACAGCACTGCGTCTTTTCTATTACAGTATCAAGTGCCCCGTCCCAAGCAGAAGACTGGGTCTGCAATATCAACTATACGATCAGGTAATAAGTTCAAACTTACAGATAACAGTAGGCCTACATGAGGGCCGTCTTCACTGCGGTGGCCTTGTCGTTGAGCTTTCACATCACAACTAACAGGTCCTAGATTTGATCCCAGGCCGAGTCAGACCAAAGACTATGGAACTTGTTTCTTTCTTGCATAGAGCTCAGCAGTAAAAGGATAGATCAAGGATTGGTTCACCCAGTGCCAGGATAATGTGACTGGGTCATCATTCACCTTTTGTGTTCATTTCCCATACACGTCTCCACTCATTTGGAGGAGCTTCCTCCGAAGAATGGGAAATAAACCGACCCCAAATGTGGCGGTCCTGAATGGCGGGTATCTGTGTGACCTGCCTCTCTTTTTAGCCCACCATCACCAGATACCTTCAAATCGCTTTTCGTCTGTGGTCCGTCGTCCGTCCGTCTCTAAACAATTCTTGTTATCCCGATTTCTCAGGAACTACTGCATGGATCTTTCTGAAATTTGGTACACAGGTTCCCCTTGGGGTCTAGTTGTGCAGATATCTTTTCTGGTCCGATTCGAAAATCCAGTATGGCCACAAGGCGGCTATCTTGGATTTTCCTATGAAACGTTGTTATCGCGATTTCTCAGGAACTACGGCATGGATCTTTCCCAAATTCGGTACACAGGTTCCCCTTGGGGTCTAGTTGTGCAGATACCTTTTCTGGTCCGATTCGAAAGTCCAATATGGCCACAAGGCGGCCATCTTGGATTTCCCCATGAAATCTTGTTATCGTGATTTCTCAGGAACTGCTGCATGGATCTTCCTGAAATTTGATACACAGGTTCCCCTTGGGGTCTAGTTGTGCAGATACATTTTCTGGTCCGATTCGAAAATCCAATATGGCCACAAGGCAGCCATCTTGGATTTCCCTATGAAACCTTGTTATCGCGATTTCTCAGGAACTACTGCATGGATCTTTCCCAAATTCAGTACACAGGTTCCCCTTGGGGTCTAATTGTGCAAGATACCTTTTCTGGTCCTATTCGAAAATGCAATATGGCCACAAGGCAGCCATCTTGGATTTCCCCATGAAACCTTGTTATCGTGATTTCTCAGGAACTACTGCATGGATCTTTCTCAAATTTGGTATACAGGTTCCCCTTGGGGTCTAGTTGTGCAACATACCTTTTCTTGTCCAATTCGAAAATCCAATATGGCCACCAGGCAGCCATCTTGGATTTCCCCATGAAACCTTGTTATCGCGATTTCTCAGGAAATACTTCATGTATCTTTCTCAAATTTGGTACACAGGTTCCCCTTGGGGTCTAGTTGTGCAGGATACCTTTTCTGGTCCGATTCGAAAATCTAATATGGCCACAAGGCGACCATCTTGGATTTCCCCATGAAACCTTGTTATCACGATTTCTCAGGAACTATTGCATGGATCTTTTCCAAATTCGGTACACAGGTTCCCCTTGGGATCTAGTTGTGCAAGATACCTTTTCTAGTCCGATTCGAAAATCCAATATGGCCACAAGGCGGCCATCTTGGATTTCCCCATGAAACCTTGTTATCGCGATTTCGCAGGAACTAGTTCATGGATCTTTCTCAAATTTGGTATACAGGTTCCCCTTGGGGTCTAGTTGTGCAAGATTCCTTTTCTTGTCCGATTCGAAAATCCAATATGGCCACAAGGCGGCCATCTTGGATTTTCCCATGAAACCTTGTTATCGCGATTTCTCAGGAACTACTGCATGGATCTTTCTCAAATTTGGTACACATGTTCCCCTTGAGGTCTAGTTGTGCAAGACACCTTTTCTGGGCCGATTCGAAAATCCAATATGGCCACAAGGCGGCCATCTTGGATTTCCCCATGAAACCTTGTTATCGCGATTTCTCAGGAACTCTGCATGAGTCGGCGGATCAAACAGTGGGACATATTCTATATAGTGACTATAGAGAATATCCATACCGTCACCTTCCATATCAAGGAGTTCAAATAATTCGGAATTAAAATGTATTTCTTCAAATTTTAAATCAGTTTTCTCAGTCCAGTGAACTGTTTCATCTGCCGACGGGTCGGCTACATGAAGGGACGTCACTCTTGTGACACAACATTACAACTCGGCAACTTTGGACTACTGCATGTTTCGATCCAAGGGAGATAACCAGGATTCAGACACTTTCGAAGTTTCAACATTACTGCGCGGATCCCTTGAGTATTAAGTATTGTACCATGTTACTATTTTCGAGCATGGTATCTTAAAAGAGATATCTCAAACTAGCCCAGTAAACAGAACAGAATTAGCAGTCGTTCCTAATTATAAAATCTTAAGTATGTTTCATAGCTCATGCCAAAGGGTCAAAGACATTTGTCTTCGCTTCTAGTACCCAATGATGACACGTGCAAAAAAAAATACTACAAAACGAAGACGAATGATCCTCCGGACATTCACTTTCAGACTAACTTTGCTCTTTTCTCTTGTACTATTACAACTGACATAAGTACAGTTTCTAGAAATCTTGAAACTCCTTAAACTTAGAAAGATGATATCTTGGTGTTTTCCAGTGTCCCTTTTTCGATCTTTTTCACTCAGATTCAAAATTCTGTAAACAAAATTACAAATCAATCGTTTGTTCTTAGTAACAATGGACAAAAAGATCCTCTTGTCATTAGCTTACAATTATCGGACAATGGTGGGCCAAGATCCTTCAGGATCTCTCATGGTTGGGAAAATCTCTCATGATCACTCTTGAGTATCAGGTAATGAATGCTTTCTTCAAGCATCCATAATCTCATTACCACTTGCATACAGAAGCACCAAGCTTGTTAAAAAGCTATATGCAACCTTTAAGAGAGAATGCATTCTTCAGTGAGCTGGCCTTCGGTGGCCGAGTGGTGCCCTTTGCTGGTGACCGCTAGCATCACACCGATGAACCGGCACGGGTTTGAGCCCCGTTGGTGCATACATGTGTGAAAGTTTGCCAGTTACTTGTCGATGGGCGGTGGTTCTGTCCGGGTACTCCGGCCTCCTCCCCCAGAAAAACAACCCCCCCCCCCCTTCCTCTTTAGCGAGCTCAACTGGGACTTGCATATCGGCACATCACAGCAGGTTGGGCTCAGTTGAGTCAGCTTGTTTTGAGTGATTAAGTCTTACATGGACTTTATGCTTGTCTAGTAGAGATGCTCCTTCACGAACTGAAGCACAGACAGTCAAATTTTCTTTGACGAATGTTACCAAATTTGTAGAAGACTGTTGTGGCCATTTGCTTTCTCACATTAAGCATGATCAGCATATGAGAGTGGGTGATAGCTATTGGATGCAATAGTCGTCATCACAGTTGTCAAAGAAATTTTGGTCATGTTGTGTGCCTTCTACCTTTATACATGTATTTCACTGATTGGTCATTTTGGATCAGCTCGTCACAGTTTGTCGGTTGTTTGTCTTGTAGGCCCAGCTCCAGGTTCAAGGGGAGGAGGGAGTTTTGGAGGAGGAGGAGGAGGAGGTGGAGTACAAAACAGAAACAAATATCAGGTACTGTTCTTTGTTATGAAGTGAAATATTTGTAAACCGACCATGCTTGGGTCCAGAATATAGTGTTGGTTTTGACAGGGTTCTGGTTTATCAAGGTTCAAAATACCTTAAACTTAAGTATTGGAACTCAAGATATTGTCGGTATTGGTCGATTTACTCACTTGTGTTAGTATTCACAGGTTTCACTGTAACCATGGTAACTGAAACAGCAAGACTGAGCTTCCAAGCCAGCATGATCCTTGTTTGGAATTTCTCATTCGAGCAAACAGAAAATAATCCTAGCCCAGAAAAATCCTAGTCACTCTCCTGGAATTTGCTGTGCAATAAGTGATATGCGATGCAGTAATGCCATTCGTATGCGTTCATTTTTACCTCCTGCTATGACCAAAACAGCAGCCTATACTTTCCATGTAATTTCCATACTTGAAAAATTAAATGTCACTGCTTGTGCTCGCCTACTTGCATACCTTCCGCCGCTTTCTTCAAAGCTCAGTGACATCCCTGGGCTGCCTACATGGCCTACTTCCATACCTTCCAACATTTGCTTCAAGCTTGGAGACATACATGTATCTGGGCTGCTGCTGCCCACAAAGTATTGTAGCAGGTACCTAATGGTCCCATACCCTGATGATGTATTATATATATCTCTCAGTCACATGATGAATTGTATTTCCATTCATCTGTATGACACGTGAACACTCATCCAGAAATCTAACATGGATTGTATTACACGAAACCAATAAAATTGTTATGTCAACGCAAAGTACATGTCAAGAAAGGCGTGAAGGCCTATATGTAACGCGATACACGAAATTAAAGCTTGCTCTTGTCTTTAGACTGTGCCAGCTAATAGCTCAGGGACCTCGTGCTGGCAATTAAGTTGATGTCATGTTACACTAGGTGACCGGCTAATTGAATTGTATGACGATGCTCCACTGTCATTTAATTGCCATGGATGTTGGGGGCTTGCATTGCATCAAGGGATAGAAGTGGTATTTTATTGTCATGGATGTAGGGGGGCCTACGTCATCAGGCTTCAGGACCATTGTAAGGACTATACAGAGAAGAGTTGAGTGTTGTACTGTAACCTTGGTAACCTCTTGTAGGCCAATCATTATAGAGATGATGACACAGAGGATTATGGAGGCTCTCTGACCCCGGGGTCTGTGTCGGGGAAGGCGCTTCGGACAGGCAGAGATGCCAAGGCATATGAGGAGGCCAGGAAGGATGCCAAACTGAGGAGACCACCTGGCTCCATGAACCAGTACTCCGGTAACCATAGCAACAACTCCGTCCAGAGTCCGGGATCATACGGCAGGTGGGTGGAGGTCCTGCTTTCCGTTAGGCCATTCAGAATCAATTTCATGTTTCCTCATAAACCATACCTACCCATTTATTTTCACCTTGATAAAAACATGTTGAAGGCCTATTACAGTTGGAATGAAGGAAAAAAGATTAGGGCATTCATACCTGAACCTACCTGCTTAACATATTCCATATTTGTTATTGCAAACACAAATATTTCTGTGAATGTCCTTAAACGTTGATAATTTCTTGATGCAAGATACTAATCATGCTCATTTATTATTATGTAATTAAATGTTGAATATACCGTATTGCATGTGTATTTACTGTAAAGCTAGCTTTCACGTTTCTATATTTTGGTCAGCATATATTCATGTAGCAGTGGTATACTTTGTTTATAGACTCCATGGACCACCAGAATTTATTATTATTGTCCTCCGCCACGAAGTGGTGGGAGGACTTGGAAATGCTAGCCGTCCGTCCTTCCGTCCGTCCCTCCGTCCGTCCTTCCGTCCGTCCGTCCGTCCCACATCTTGTGAACACGATATCTTGAGAACAATTCGACCAATCGACTTCAAACTTGAGAAGGTGCTTCACATCAGTTAGACGGCCATTGGTATTGATTTTCACTGAGGTACGTAATCCAAGATGGCCGCCATCGACCATATTGGATTCTGTCCGTCCCACATCTTGTGAACGCGATATCTCAAGAACAATTTGACCGATTGACTTCAAACTTGAGAAGGTGCTTCACATCAGTTAGACGGCCATTGGTATTGATTTTCACTGAAGTACGTAATCCAAGATGGCCGCCATCGACCATATTGGATTCTGTTCGTCCCACATCTTGTGAACGCGATATCTCAAGAACATTTCCCCCAATCAACTTCAAGCTTGGGAATGTTCTTCACATCAGTCAGACGGCCATTGGTATTGATTTTCACTGAGGTACGTAATCCAAGATGGCTGCCATTGACCATATTGGATTCTGTCCATCCCACATCTTGTGAACGCGATATCTCGACAACAGTTTGACCAATCCACTTCAAACTTGAGAATGTGCTTCGCATCAGTTGAACGGCCATTGGTTTTGATTTTCACTGAGATATGTAATCCAAGATGGCTGCCATGGACCATATTGGATTCACTCCGTTCCACATCTTGTTAACACGATATCTCAAAAACAAATCAACCAATCGACTTCAAACTAGGGAAGGTTTTCACATCAGTTAGACGGCCATTGGTATTGGTTTTCACTGAGGTACATAATCCAAGATGGCTGCCATTGACCATATTGGATTCTGTCCATCCCACATATTGTGAACGCGATATCTCGAGAACAGTTCGACCAATCGACTTCAAACTTGAGAATGTGCTTCACATCAATTAGACGGCCATTGGTATTGATTTTCACTGAGGTACAAATCCAAGATGGCTGCCATTGACGATATTGGATTCCATCCATCTCGGATCTTGTGAACGTGATATCTCAACAACAATTTGACCAATCGACTTCAAACTCGAGACGGTGCTTCACATCAGTTAGACAGCGATTGGTATTGATTTTCATTGAGGTAGTATGTAATCCAAGATGGCTGCCAGTGACCATCTTGGATTTCACTCACCCATATTGTACCCATCTGTGTTGTGAACGCGATATCTTGATCTATTCCACTCATCGATTTATAAACCTCACCATCCACAAATCCATATACAACTACAGACTTACATTCCAGTGTTACACTACCCATTACTGCTTCCCAAACCTCCTCAAATTGTCTCAACAATTCCGGATGAATGTCTCTTTCCACATACACATAACTTAAAAGTTATATTTAAGGAGATATTGGAGGCGTATATGCTGTATGCTCTCAAACAGGCTACTTGGCGGAGAACCTGCTAGCTACTCAGCTTGTTCTGATTAAAACATTCTGTTACGCTCTATTATTTAATTTGCCCAACAGCCGTGAGAATTCTCCGTAAGTATATGTATTCACTGGTCCTGTTTGAATTCTGCACCTCCTTAATTCTGTTTTGTTCATATGACATGTATGATTGCATGCTCCTCATTCATTTCTTCAGCCAGTTTCTCACAATTGAAAGTCTTAGAGTACGATTTCACTTGTTTTCATTTTGATAGACTAATTTGTTGCATTAATTAAGAAAGTTTGATCTTTAACAATTAAAGACCTGTCACAGCAAGGATGTACAGTAACTCAGTTAGATGATGTCAGTTATAGTCTGTATTGTCAAAACGTCATACACAAATATTTCTATAAAACATGTATGTTATGTTCGTATTTAACAATAACGAGTAAGTTCAATATTTAAAAATTATGTTTACCTGTAGTTATAACGAAATACCTGTCTTAACTTCACATAAACTTTTGCAGCTCAAAATGTTCTGTGATATAAATAAATTCCTTCCGTGGTCTTGTAGTGCTGACTGCTACATGTATATTATAATATTTTATATAATTACAGAGGCTCACAGAGGGGTTATGGCATGTCCAGGCCTCATTCCGGGAGTCTGCCTGGTCCCGAGTCGGGATACAATAGCGGTGAAACCAATGGCTACTCCGGGAGATCCCTACGGCCCAGACAAGGAAGTGCGGGGGCCAAATTCTGTCATGAGTGTGGCACCAAGTATCCTGTGGCCAATGCCAAGTTCTGCTGTGAATGTGGTATCAAACGAATGGCCATGGCGTAACTCGAGTTGTACATGTTGTTAATTTGATCTGATACTTATTCAGGTCTCCCACTTGTCCTACTTTTCCAGAATTTGTCCTATTTTTTTCTGGGTTTTTTCAGAAGTTGTCCTACTTTTCAGGGTTTTTATCTGTCAAAAAATATAAAAGAGGTTAATTTGAGAAAAGTACAACAGTACCAAGAGTAAAGATATATAGTACATGGTCTTACACTGTCACTGACAGCCAACAGAGAGGGAGTGGGTAAGAAAATCCAGTGTCAACAGCATGTATGATAACAGACACATGACTGTCCAAAATCATGCCATGACAAACGAATTTTTCACCAAGATCAGCTCAAAGTCAATGATAAAAAAGATCATATTGCATGTAAATCGCTTACATGTTCATGTAACAATTCTGACATTTATTTTCACAAGATTTTGTCCTAATTTTTTCGAAAATGTCCTCTATTCTTGGAAAGCCCCAGTGGGAGGCCTGTTTATTTTCGAGCAGAATATTGTAGCACAGTGATCGCAAGTCTGTCATGGTTGAACAATTCTGATAGTTCTCACTGTAAATATTTGATCAAGTGGGGGGGTTTTTTCAGCAAAATTCCCCAAATGGTCGGTGATTGTGAAATTTGGGTTGTCAATTGACGAGCACTGAGGAATTCGGCTCAATCTAAAACGTTCGTGGGAGTGTGAAAAAGCGTGTTTATGTATAAATCCGACCGCATGCTATGATATTGTATTTCAGTTACAAATGTAGATTGTACCATTCTGGATTCGATCATAAGTCTCGTGTAATCGAAAATAGAAAAGTGATCAAGTATTTGGATTGCTTAACATCTATTCTTGTGTGATTTTAACTATGCATTCATTGAATACCTAACTTGTGAAATAAGCAACTGCAACTCTTTATGTCATTTTATTTTGTGCCAGCAGATCAACACAAAAATTGTTTCCCCAAGCTCACTTTATCGAGAATTAAAAGCAAAATTAGCTACTGCTTGGAGAGCGACACATTTTTCTCCTGTGATTGACATGCAGGGATTTGATGCAGAAAATATATGGCAAGCTGGAGGCCATTGTTCATGCAGCCTGAATATTAGCTTTAGTCTCATTTAGAATTGTACATGTGCCTTGAAGGAAGTTAATAATATATATAAATTAATGAATTAAATGGTAGAAGTAGTACTCATGTCTGATATAATTCTGTGGACCAGGATCGAGGTACGGCCTACATGTAACGTGCCAATTTTTCTCGTACATGTTTTAATCCCATTTTTCTGCAAATGACATGAATGATCTAGCTACCACAGAACTGTTTGGCCAAGTTCTGATATAGCTATATTATACACTCTGTTAAAATAGTACAGTTACTTCCATTTGTAAAATTTGTATTATCATATTGTCCTGAAAATCTTGTACAGCTACTCCTTGTAAAATACTTTATTGTGTATGCTGTAAAAATAGCCAGATGTATAGAATAGTTTATTTAAAAGAAACTAGGTGCTGAATATAAATGTTAAACATTGTCGTAGATTAATATATTTTTAAATGCAGAATTCCGTCCTATTTATTATTTATATCTGTTTTAATGCTTATTTGATCATAAACAGTATGATTGTACATGTAGATCACCATGTTAGTCTATCACCATGTTGTTTTGCACCATGTTAGTCAGTCACCATGTTAATCAGTCACCATGTTAGTCAGTCACCATGTTAATCTGTCACCATGTTAGTCGGTCACCATGTTAGTCACTTGAGAATGGAAAAACGCATCTGACAGAAAATGGAGCACTAAATATATTCCGTCCTACCTGTTCCATGTGCCTATTTATACACATGTATCCTTTATTCTTAGGATGTGTTTCTTGCACTGTGGTACATTGATACACATGTATTATTTCCTTGCGCTTGCACTTGTGTATCTTGTGTTTTTGGATGCATCGTTGTCGCCAAGTGACAGCTATGCCTAGGCTACCTCTCTGGTAGACACTGTCACTAATGAAAGCATCCAAGGCTGCTAAAAAACAGGGAAGGAATTGGTCCTGTTCAATCTATTTCTGATGTGTCTCTCGTTGCATACGTGATGTGAATTTGTGAAGCTTAGCTCTAATTATTGAAGATACTTCAGCAATACTGTAAAGAAAGTCTAGGCAAATGAGAGTTGCATATGTGGTACCAGTGGACGACGGAAACAATTTTGTTGAGGCGTTCAACTGTTATCACAATTGTTTGACAACCCAATGAAATTACCTTTCCCCGATAAAGAACACAACACCGAAGATTAAAAATTGTATATTATCTGAACTAAACAAGATAACATTTTGGTAGTAACCCTACAATATTGCAGAGGTCGGTGTCCGCATCATAGTGAACATTGTTGCCCAGGAAGCAGATCGGCTTTCATTCATGGTTTATGTATTCATGCACACAGCAACCGGCAGCCAAAGCTCAATGACATTGTTATTGTAGACATGTACAAGAATGAAGTCACTGAATCTGATTCATATTCATAATTTATTTGTGTGGCAATTGACAACGAGAAAATAATATAAGTAGCCTATAGGTCTTCTTCAAGATTACATGTATGCCTACCGGTACATCGAATAATTATTTTAAAATCCATTCAGCAATTGCACACAGAAAAAATACCCTTACGTTACTAAAAAATTCAATCACAGACACAGAAAACCATTATTAACATAAAAAAATAAATTTACCTCCACTGCCTGGCCCAAACGGAAAATTATTTTGTCAACTTCAACAGGTCAGAGCAAAGCACTAAGTGGGGTATATATCCAATCTAATTAAAATTAAATCCTAACTGCTTCCCCATTTGGATATGTCGCTGTTAGGATCTAACCGGCTTGCAGTAAGGCGCGTGTTGACCGATCCCGAGAGGTTTTCATAGTGCTTTGAAGGGAACGTAATGACAAGTGCTTTCTGGTTGGCTCAGCCGAAGCACACGCCAAGCTGTGGGGGAATCTTCTGATGTTGCCGCCCACCCGCCAGGTTGGCTCCATAATGTGGGGTAGAATTATGGACTCGTCCTTGACGTAACCTTGAGTCCATGAACCTATCCCCCCTGCCCGACTCAAGTAAAGTAGTTAAAATGCGGTTGTGATGTCATAAGACTATTAAATATTCATGAGCTGGGCGCTCCGAACACAAAATTCAATTGAAATCAGTAAGATCCTACATAGCGACATATACGATTGGGGAGCATTGATAGGATATTAATTTATTAAGATTGGGTATATATCCCACCTAAGATATTAAATCAAAGTTTGGATATTGAAATATATCCTAATTGGGATATTTTCACCGATTTTCATACTAAACGGCAATGTCGGATTTCGGCATCAAAACTACCAAAAACAAGATAGAATCTACTTCACAAAACTGACAATACGATTGTATAATTTTGCTGACCTTTTCTCGTCGACATTATTATCTGTGCAATTGCAATTACGTGCAATACTTTTTGATGCTGTTGTTGCAGTATACTTCCCATCAATAACCACTGTTGTATGTCTTTAAACGAACAGAAGAACTACTAGCACAATATGCCAGCTTGAACATATGGAAGTATGAAAAAAATATTCAAATTGCGATATTTTATCCCAATTGGGATATATATCCCAGTTAGTCCTTTTCCCTGACCTGTTCAACGAGCTGCCATTACGGATATGGTAGAATCAAGAACATTATTTTTGCTGGATGACAAATGATGCAGGACGATAAGATCAGTCAATGTGAAAATTGCAGTAAAAAGGATGCTTTCGCTTGATGAAATAAATCAAGTTTTTCTTGCAAGAAATGTTTTCAAACTTAGCACACAAAACGGCGGCTTTCAGTCATGCCATGTGCATGCTTTCAGTCACGCAGTAGCGCGGAAACTTGCAACATTCATTTATTTGATAATATTAACACGTGTGCGCCGGGAAACAAGTAATGAATTCAGTGACGGGTATAAAACGTTTTACACACCTCGATCTGTCCGAATGTCACACTCGCACAGTGTCAAAACTCTCCAGTCGACTGATGGAACGAAAAACGAAACTGCCTCCTCGTCTCTCCTTTTCAAACTCTCTCACCGGGACTGCACTATAATTTTGGCAGTGCGGTTCAGCCGATCTTAAAACATGACGTCTTTTCGTAAATTCGGTGTATTTCATTGGCTATCAGAACCGAAGATGAAGTGGGCATATTCCGTGACTACGACCTGTGCCATATTGACCAGTTTACAGACAAAAACACAATCTTTCGAAGAAAATCTCTCAAGATATCAGCAGAAGTGTTGTCCAGGAAACGCATTCGACATATTCTTCAATATCTGCACCTAGAAACGGCTCGCCGTGAGATTAATTCAGAGAAATTATTCGAAACTAGGTCGAACTACTTCATAGCGCATTCAATAAACGGAGTGACGCGGAACTTTCAGTCATTCTCTCATTTTGCGCAGGGGTGTTGTAATGAAAATCATACCGCTTGGATAGATCGCACCTCTGAAATTACCCATAAGCCAGTTCACCTAGCATGGCAAGAAACAGGGAATTTTCCCTGTTTAAAAAGGACTTCCAGACTAGTATTGATGGCTCCTCCTAGATGTTCAATCATATTTGCTGTGTGAGGCACGTGACTAAAATATGAAATATTTATTTGGCGTGAACAGGCAAGCTCTGTGCATCAGCGTGATATCCCATAATTGCAACGTATTTGAGCTCATACATGTAGTACCCTATTTCTTCTAATTGTTCAGACGGCAAAACTGAACTTCTGGCATCTCTTGGGAGAAATTCTGCTAACATTCTACAAATTTCAGTAGTTATCTTTTCATTTCTGGGGCTAAATAACATATCCATGCCACAATATTTAACCTCAGTTGATATAAAGAGTAGTGTTTTCTGCTTCTAAGTCTAAAACTGCTGTTCGAAAACTTAGAAACAATAGGGTAGAACAGTGACTTTTTGATTGGTCTTAATCATTAAGTCATGGTTCGATCGGTGTGGCATATAGTACCAACTATCCAACATATCCAATCAGATTCTATGATTGCCACTTCCTGTTTGTCAATTTTGGTCCACTTAACCAATCAACAGACAGAAGTAGTACTTCCTGTTCATCTTCTTGTCCTATTGTGCAAGCCTCAAGTTATTAAATAGAGCACAAAATGCAGGTGCATGCCTCTGGACATGCTGTGGAAGTGAGAATGGGCTCTCTCTTGGAAAAGTGGCTTTGGAATGGACCCCACCTGCCTTATTGCATAGTTGAGTGCTCTCGTTCTATATTCATTGTAATACAGTACATTCCCTCCTACTCTGTATAATTTACGATATGTTCTTCGCCTTTTGAAGATAGTGATATTTTGGGGGTATTTTTGTGGTGAATACAATCTTGGATGGATAGAACGATAGTTTGGTTGCTCAATACAGCTTTTATTGTTCCAAGTTCCATAGTCATGACAGCCCAATGTACCGTGATGTATTAAATCTGGCAGTTCCATGGTTTGTTTGAATGTATGTATTTGTAGGTCACATGATTTTTCAATCACTTGTAATACTGGAACAATATGGTGTGTTTTATAAGTGACAAATTTTGGAATTATCGGACTGATAGAGCTTCCATGCTGAAAACCATTTCGCTACATTGCTTTTTTTTTTATCAACATTTTTCTGTTGCTCACATGGGAGAGGGAATCGTCTTCTGATCATACAACATAATGTGCAGAAATGTTATTTCCAGATAATTTCTCATACTTCTCAAAGTTATACATGTAGGCCTGTATTTGGATACAGCGTTCTGCAGCAGTTTCCTATTTCTGGTTCATTCTCAATTTTTTCATTGCTTTCAAGCAACAAATATTTTTTTTCTCATCATGTCATGCGTGTCTACGTACATCAAGCAGTCAGTCTGAGAATCCTGGTCCCGTCTGCCGGCCATCTCCTCTACTTAATTTTCTTGTACTGGATGTTTTTTATATATTTTCAATACCAGGAGCAGATCCATCTAATACTACAGTATTCCACTTTTTTTAAAAGTTTTTGTACCATGGTTTCTATGTCATTTTTTTTATGTTGTTGTATTATTTTCAAATTCATATTACCCAAATACCATAAATATTCAGAGTTGTGAGTATGACATATTACTTGTTTATCACTCCCGCCCCCCCCCGCAGATGAGTGAATATTAAACAGTTCAGCTTGGCTTTGTGCAAGTAGTTGATTTTTGGTTGAGGTATTGGGTCGCATAAAGTTTGTATTTTTTCTCTTTGCTTGTTTAAATTTTTGCTATAACAAAGAAGTAAGAATCCAGGAAGTCTTATTCGTGTGTACAAGCTGCAAATAGTTTAGTTTGCTTTTATGCCAGCTAAAATACCAGATTCAGAGTCCATCTGTGATAAGAATGATCCCTGTTTTTTTACTTACATGTACAGGTAGTAACGTTATAATTAAGAAAAGCTAATTTTATATATAAAATTCAAATTTTCCTATTATTTCAATATTGATGGAGCAGCTTAACATGTCAGCATATGTATACCATAATTCATAAAATACGATGTTTAAAGTACTAATATTAATTGTACTATAATATATTATAATGCATTAAGGAATTCTTGGAGCTTAATTTTCAAGGCAATACAAATATGGAAAATACTAATAATTTAAACATGCTGCAGTGATCAAATTTATTTTAATGAAGTGGTTTAGTGAGATTTTGGTCCCCATGAGGTCATGGAGGTGTGGTTTGCAGTACCAGAATGAAATATCACCTACAAAATAGATTTTCAGTTAGCCATTACAATTAAATAATATACTGGTACTTTAATGTGAGTAGTTTCCAGGCCTTGGGTCTTTGAGTTTTTGTTCCAGCATCTTGAAGTAGTGGATTTGTGCAAAATTATATGTTTTGTTCTCTGTAAACAAACATACAAACCCAGTCCAGAACCAAAGCAGTTTTTGGGCAACAACTAACTAGGCCTATGACACGACCAATATTTCAGGATAAAGTTTATCTTGCTGCTGGACTGGCTTCATATGTTTATGGAGAGAAAGGGGCGAGTGAGTGAATATAATTTAACGTGGCTTTCAACAATATTTCAGCTACATCGTGATGAACCAACTAAGCACCACTCAGCCAAGTTGCGTTCCTGCTACTTCAAAGATCTTTCAAGCAGCATGGAACCAGACACCCTCCATCCACCCTATAATATACATGTAAAACACTGAAGACAGCACACAAGACACAGACAGGATGCAATAAAGACAAGTGATATGTATGTGTCTCTCCACATTAAAGCTCAGCCTTAGCTGGTGTAAACATGAACCATGCAAAGCATGGAGAACCTGTCACCGTTGGCAGTATTAAATTGGGGCCCTTGTTAAAGAACAAGCAGTTTTTGGAAACAAGGTATTGTTGACAAAATTGACAGTTTAACCTAGAAAATATGTCCATTTGCATATATCCTGGAGACATGGTGGTAATGATAGACTGAGATGATCATATTATGAACTACACACACGACAATGCCAATATTGGCTGATGAACAAGTACGAGTCCAGACGAAGATCTGTAAGCCTTGGCATAAACGTTATGTGTTTAAACGTTATGAGTTATGTGTTTTGAAAACCAATAGATGACAAAATGGACAACTTGAACCCTTTATTCCCCAAATATAGGTCAATCTCATTTTGTGACAGTTCTGCTCTATCAACGCATGCATGTGTTGTGCAAGTTTGGTGCAGTCCTTCAGATAATTAAATGGCAGCAAACTGACAAAATCTGACCTGGTGACCCCAAAAAACTGAGTCGATCAGGCTGATTTTCGATAGGTGTCTGTTTCATGACCACATAGATATGTGATGTAAGTTCGGATTGGGCCTATCTAGGCATACTCATTTTTGACATGATGGTAATGAGGAACCAGGCAGATGAACGTACATGACAATTACCCCCACCACCCCAAGGACAATTTTGGTTTAGTCCATGACCTGATACATGTACGTATAGTTCAAATTCAGTAGCCTATTAAGGCACCCTTATCATATTTGAATGTAATAAGCATCTGGATATGAATGGACAAATTTGACCCGGTGATCAGGGGAAAAATAGGTCAATCTCACATATTTTTGATAAACTTCTGCTCTGTGACCATATGCATTTTTGATATAACTTGGGTATTCCTAGGCAGTCATCCTTGAGAATGTGGTAATGAGAAATTGGAGACGGACAGACATACACAATGACAATACTCCAAGGCCAAATTTGGCTGAGGGGTGAAAACAATAACACACACAATATAGTTGGCACTCTTTTTGGTACATTTTATTCTCTTAACAATTCAATCCAGTGGATACCCTCACATTCACTCGAGGTATACATTTACATATTTTTCAGGGATCATTCCTCAACAACAACAATGACATGAATGAGAAGTAAAATAAGCTAGCAGTAATGTACATGTAGCGGTCAAGAATTGAAGAATATAAATTGCTGTCATAAACAATATGCTACAGTTTGTAAAGCTTGTACGATAAATCCTTCTACAAATTCCATCAGGGGAAATGATATATTCTAGGGGGTTACCATATTTATGAGAACAGCCGATAATGAATTTTGTCCCCAAAATTGACGGGGGGTGATTGGATATTCCTACAAAGTAGGCTACCATGTGCAAATTGTCCGGTAATCAGTCAGTCAGTCAGTCCATCCGAATCCTTTCGTCGGCAAAATAAGGAGAACCATTGACATTAGAACCTTGATTTTTGGCATGAACGTGCATTAGGGCATTGTTACGAGCAAGTTCTGAGCTGACCAAATTCTGATGAAAATTTGATTTATAATTATTCTTATTATTATTTATTGATGGCTCAGCGAGTGCACTGTCATGCCCATCGGGAACCCTTGGCTGTATGTTTTACTGTGACTTTTGAAGGTTCCCTGATACGGCATATCACGACACACCGGTTCTCGTAAAATCACCGAAGTTAAGCGACTTTGAGCCCGGACAAGACTTAGATGGGTGACCTCGTGCTGTACTGCTGGGTTGATAACTGTTCACGGTAATAGGAACCGAGGGCGATAATAGTTGCTACGTTAATGATGCACCAGCGGTGATATCTGGGAAAGTTAATAGTACCCAGTGTCAACTAGAGCATAGTCTGAGGGATGCACACATTTGATCAAAATGATCAGTAAGGCTGCTTACAAGATACCCCCCGTAAGGGCATAGATACATGGGGGTGGTTAACGTTTCACGAGTAAGCTGAATGGGATTGTGGCAGTGGAAATCATCAGTAAGCATGCTTACAAGATACCCCCGGATGCACATTTGATAGGAATTGACGAGTATTTGTAGAGGAATATAAGTATACATGTTATGAGTGGCGGCACAGTATGTAACTAGTTGACAATGAGACCTCGCTCGGTTGGAGTGCGGTTAACGGATTGTCTATGCATGTGTCGTGACGATACTCAGATGAGCTTAATGGATTGTTCAGAAAATTGATGTTAATAATGATTGTTGAGAATGGGGTTATGCAGGCATATTGTGTTTTACCTAACTGTTGTTACCACTAGAACCGTGTAGACTTGAAATGGGCTGTTGCAACAGATAGGCGAATTACTGTCATCTGGATAACCATATTGAAGAGGAAAAGGAAGTAAATGGGAAGTGAAATATTAAACTTACTACCTGTAGACGCATATGCAACATCCTGAGCTAGGTCTCATGGCAGCTACATACAAAATTTGAGAAGAATCTAATCAGCCGTTGTCAAGTTATGCTCCAGAAATGGAATGTTACGGACCAACTGAGAAAATTCTGCCCATAGGTGGCGCCACCTGTAGACGCACATGCGCCAAACGCAATCCCAAGCAAGGTCTCATGGTAAGGTAGCTACATACCAAATCTGAGAGGAATCCAACTAGCTGTTGTCAAGTTATGCTCCGGAAACGAAATGTTACGGACCGACAAGAAAAAGTTTTGACCCTAGGTGGCGCCACCTGTAGATGCACATGCGCCAAACACAATCCCAAGCGAGGTCTCATGGTATGGTAGCTGCATACCAAATTTGAGAGGAATCCAACTGGCGGTTGTCAAGTTATGTCCGGAAACGAAATGTTACGAACTGACTTGAGAAACTTTTGACCCTAGGTGGCGCCACCTGTAGACGCACATGCGCCAAACGCAATCCCAAGCGAGGTCTCATGGTATGGCAGCTGCATACCAAATTTGAAAGGAATCCAAGTAGCAGTTGTCAAGTTATGATCCGGAAACGAAATGTTACGGACTGACATGAGAAACTTTTGACCATAGGTGGCGCCACCTGTAGACGCACATGGCATGAACGTGCATTAGGGCATTGTTACGAGCAAGTTCTGAGCTGACCAAATTCTGATGAAAATTTGATTTATAATTATTCTTATTATTATTTATTGATGGCTCAGCGAGTGCACTGTCATGCCCATCGGGAACCCTTGGCTGTATGTTTTACTGTGACTTTTGAAGGTTCCCTGATACGGCATATCACGACACACCGGTTCTCGTAAAATCACCGAAGTTAAGCGACTTTGAGCCCTGACAACCAAAGATGGGTGACCTCGTGCTGTATTGCTGGGTTGACAACTGTTCACGGTAATAGGAACCGAGGGCGATAATAGTTGCTACGTTAATGACGCACCAGCGGTGACATCTGGGAAAGTTAATAGTACCCAGTGTCAATTAGACACTGCTATATAAATTCTCTCACGGTAGCACATAGGGCCCCCAAGTCATCTCGCGAGTACACATTTAAATCATATCAAACCCTACTTCGTAGGTCCTGTGACGTTAGTCACACTGCCATGTTTATAAGGGGATTGAAATATTAGAGGGATTATTATGATATCCCAAGATGGACCAGCTCCATAGTAGGCATGATAAATTTTTTTCATCAATAACATGCATGCAGATGATTGAAAGAGTGACAATTCGGTTTATGAGACGAGGGGAGCTTCAATTGTACTAGAACAACAGACAAGCCTGTGTCGTCTGTCCCAGTAGGTTAGAAAGTGGAAATTCAGCTGTATCAGCAGTTAATATTGGGATACTCAAATAAACATAGTATACAAAGTGGAGCAACAGGCCTTAGCAACGGTATTCCTACGAAGTAGTAGGCTCTCATTTGTAAATTGATCCGGTAACGAGTCCGTCCATCCAAATCCTTTCTCCAACAAAATAAGGAGCACCATTGACATTGGAACCTTGATTTTTGGCATGAACGTGCAATAGGGGACAGTTACCAGCAAGTTCTGAGCTGACCTACTTTTGATGAGTCAAGGTCAATCTGACGAAATTTCTGACCTAATTAGGTGACATAGAAACCTCAAAATTGGCAAAAACATGTCTCAATGCCTCCTACGACCATGGAAATGGTCAGTCTTAGGTCAAGGTACACACATATCAAACCCTACTTCGTTAAGGTCCTTTGACGTTGGTCACACAACTCGTGTGAATATTAGTTCATCAAATTAAAACTTGCGAGACTGCTTTTGGCTCAGCTTCTGGCAAAGTCCCTGTGACGATATAGAAGATACGCCTTCATATATATAGATCCTGAAGTATAAACACTATCTACAGCCTCCCATTCATTCATAAATATGGCCAGTTGTACATGTGCCCTGCAGTGACTTCATGGAGCAAAAGACTCAACATTACCTTGAATAGACCCGATAGATGGTGCATGACATTCAATGGATCTAATAATCTTCTTATTAAGAATGAAAAGACAGCAATACAAGTAATGTGGTGTTTTGAAATTGAAGTGAAAGCCAGCATGGGCGTCGCCAGGATATCTCGAGAGGGGTTCATTTCCTATATGAAAGTACTCAATGGGCACAGTATTGTGTTGTCCGAAATCATGAGAGTGGGTGATTTTCACCCAATTGATGAGTAGGACCACCCATGTGATTGTTGTTCATCACTTTTCAAGTTCCTGAAGTGGCATTTTCTTCATAAACATCATAAGAAATCAATTTTGAACATATTAATTATACATTTTTCATAACTTAAAAAAATCAAATATTTAGTGAAATTTACAGACTTCAATTCAATTGTTATCCCACATACAAGTATAATGTGGAAAAAATAATCTAATTTTTTCAAACAAATCCTGCGACTGTCGGGCTTGTTACAAGAAACAGTGTTACAACATCTGAAATAGAAGTATTTGTTGAGTAATTAGTTTCTGATTGGATGTTTTTCCAAACCAAGTTGGAACAATAAGAAAAGTGTTAAATGATAATAGTTCCAGTGTCAGAGTGGTAAATCAGTACACAACAAATACCAATAATGAATATTTAAATCAAATTCTAACCAGAAAAGACGTTGAAATGTATATCTGTCGTGTCTTGAAATGTTTCCTTCTTCACCACTGTTACAATAACCTCCAATCACCGTGACCACGAAAACATAGTGTTGCCGATTGAGTGTATGCAACAGTTAAAAGAGCCATGGTAGCATGAGAAACATTGATAGTTAATGAGCCAATCAAAGAAAATCTGGCTTATAAAAGAAAACAAGGCATGATAAACTTCATAGTTGGGGGAGAAGCTGTCATCATGCTCTATGGTGATTAAAATAAATGTTTACGTGACGACAGTGTTCTGAGAACAATCCCTGCTCAAACAAGGAACACTGAAATGTACTTGATCTTATCATTTGCAGGATTGATAAGAAAATCAAAGTGCATTTGAAATGAGCTGCTTCACTCAGGTAGTTCCTCATGAACAGTTTCTATCGTTCATCTTGACCTCTTCAAACAAGTCTCATGTATCTATGACCTATTCAGATAGGTCTCATTTATCTGTGATAACTTGCATCAAAGATGTCCCATTTATACACGACTACATCAAATGGATATCATTTGTTCACGGTGTCTTTAATCCATGTAAACCGGTCTCATCATATAGGCCTCATCTGTCTCTGACCCACCTCTTCTGATGGGGCCCAATTCATACACAACCACATTAACAGGTAAATATCTTTGACCTTTTTACCAGGTCGTACTATCTCGGGCCAGACATTTTCAAACAGATGTATTCATAACCTAGTATGAAAAGGACGTCAATTTTTTTCGGATGACTCCGACTCGTGTCCATAGTCTTGATTCACTTTGCCCAAGATTTCACTTCTCCGTCGTACTGGTTGGTTTTTGGTCGTCGTCATTTTCCAGTTTGTCAAACAAATCATGTTTCCATGTACCATGATGCCCCGGAGAACGATCTGCACGAGAACAAAGACATAAATGTACATCTACATTATAGCTGTATTCAACACAAAAACTAGTCATACCAAATAGCCCAGTGATGTGCACCCCTTCAGCATGGAACAGGACCTGTGTTAAAAGTATAGAACCTAGAAACTCTAATTCTTGACTCATCAAAAATGAAACATGTTTATACATGGAAATATCTTCACAGATCAATTCGCTACTGCATGTCTGTGTCACTAAAACTCCATCATAATGTCATGAAAACGGCATTAATCATGAAAATCCCATTAAAATGACCATTAAATTTTTTGGCAATTTATTAATGGAGAAATTCTTAATTCCACTGAAAAAAAAAGAAAAAAAATGGAGTTAACACAAATTTCCAAAATGCCATTAATGTAGGTGGAATACAAGATACTGCCCATTATATTTATTAATGGCCATTAATTTTGTGATGGAAGTCAAATTGACAGGGTCCCTAATTATGCCATTAATTACCATAATTTTAATTATCATATTATCATTAACTCTATACCGACAATGACATTTTAATGACAAATTGATGGCTGGGATTAACAGTTTTCCACTGTTGTCTTTATGGATTTAATGGGAATTACACCCTATCAATGCATATAATGGGGTTTTAATCTAAATAATTATTGGTATATTAATGACCTCCGTAAACAGCATTTAAAAAGTTCTACCAAATGGTCTCCACAACCCAGATTTTTTTCATGCTAAAATGTTCTAAGGTGTTATATTTGACATTCAATAGCAGTTTACTCCTTTGAGAAACGGTCAAACTTTGAAAAAAAGAAACGCTGCATTTCCACACCTGTTTGGAAATTTATGGCAAAGGCAGTGACCTGCTGACCCACAATGTTGTAGTCTGATTACGATCGTTCGTGGCCAGCAATCGTAGCGAATGTTCTAGGTGATATTTCCATTGTAAAGCCAACTATATCGCAAAGCTAATACATAATGCCTTTGTTGACATCATCATATCTGTTATCGTCATACCCAATTGTTCTGCAACAGGCGTCATAATAGGACGTCCGACACAATCGACTAGTCAATTTCATGCAACGAGTTCGTAATGCGACGTCATGGGTCAGAGATTATGGCTTCAATACATTTTCACCACATCTGTTTTATTGCACTGAAAAAAAAAAATTAGATTTCGTTTTCCTTAGACCTAGACAATATGTACTTCACATATGGAAAGCAGTGGTTGCATAATTTTTGTCAAGGAATTGTGCATTTCACGCCTTGTTTTTCGACACAAGTCACAGGAATCCAAATACATTCTCGCAAGCCAGCCCTACGGGAATCCACGTGAATTCTTTCCTATCATTTCTATACAGAGTGCTAAAGTTTTATACGAGAATCTGTTGGATTCCCACAAATTGATTGGCTGGATTTTCTGTTTGAAAATTTGAATTAACCAATCAAAAAGTTGAAGACATTCCAAGATGCATGGTTGTTTCTGTAAAACTATTTTTAATTTTCATAATCTGAAGATTTCATACACATAAATGATAAAGGGGCACTTCTGTTCGAGTTGCTGCATAATGTTAATTTAGGAGGGAATATGAAGTGGGTAAAAATTTCAGGAACTGAGGAGAGATCAAAGCTCTCCCAAAACCAGAACTATGAAGAGAGGTTTGGTGATTCTACACTTGCCATGTCCGATCGAAGTGTATATTTGACTGGATGCGTGAAGATGGCTTGGACAGGAGGAGGTACATTGTAAATATCTCCAAGTCTGAACATATTGAAAAGACAAGTGTGTTTGCTGTGTTGTTAGCATGGGTAAACACTTCAAACCTATCCCATTGAAAACTCGTCTACATGTATTTTAGATCAATAAACTGTAACTGGCCTTCCAGTGGCTCACAATAGAAATATAGCAGGTTTTGGTCTACATACAAATTAAAATATAGGAAATTCTAAAAATTATAGGAAGTATAGGAGTCACTTGATGACCTGTATCATTTTTTTAAATGCTCACCTGAGAATTTGGACTTGGTGAACCCCCGGCTTCCACGGAACGAGCCCCCTCGGTTATAGAATGAAAATGTCCCCCCTCGGTTATTTCCACGGAATCCTCCTCGGTTGTTTCCACGGAACCATGTACCGGTACCGCGGAAGCTGTTCCCCCTGAATGAATTACCCCTGAAAGAGTTTCCCCTGAAGGAATTGCCACGGAAGACTCTGCCGGCTCGTCCCCGTCCCCTGAAGCTGACCCCCCTCTGGGAGCCCGCCTCCCTCCGAGGACTCTGGCTTCTACGGTAGTCCACACTATCTCTGTTGTCATGCTCACCGTGCTGGACCTGAGAACAACAACAACACAATTTAAATGTATAGGATGTGAAAGACTTCAGAATCAATGCACCAGTAACATATAATACGAAGCTGCGCATCAGAAAACCCCTCGGCTCTGGGCGCCAGCCATTCATAATGTATTCAATTTGAAACCAAGACTTCAGGAACACCAAGCAGTCAAGTGACAAATATACAGATTATGAAAAATTTTGTAATTAGAAATGGTCTTTTAAGGTTTCCATCCAATCAGAGAAACCGGTATTCATTACATAAGTCTCTTGATGCATCGATGATGTATACCAAATTTTACATCGAGCATTTGAAAGTTTTCAGAGATAGAGATCATTAATGATTTCGCATAAATTAAAGATGGCCACCCATCCTTCCCACCACTCAGGAGAACTGATGTGGTTATTCATTGCAAGTCTTCTAATACATGAATGCTGTATACCAAATTTCATATAGAACACTGAAATGGTATCAAAGATATACATCATTAAAGATTTTGCATAAATTAAAGATGGCCACCAAGGTTTCCGCCCAATCAGAAACACCAGAAGTTGAGAACTGTCATTTATCGTAAGTCTATTGATGCATCGATGATGTATATAAATTTTACATCGAGCACTTGAATGGTATCAGAGATAGAGATCATTAATGATTTTGCATAAATTGAAGATGGCCACCCATCCTTTCCGCCACTCAGAGGAACTGATGAAGGTCTCTTGATACATCGATGCTGTATACCAAGTTTTGTATAGAACACTTGAATGGTATCAGAGATATATATCATTAAAGATTTTGCTTAAATTAAAGATGGCCGCCAAGGTTTCCACCGAATCAGGGAAACCGGTTTGGTCATTCCTTTGAAGTTTCTTGATGCATCGAATGATCTATACTAAGTTTCACACTGAACAGTGAAATGGTACCTGAGATACACAAGATTAATGGTTTCGCATGAATTAAATATTGCCGCCAAAGTTTCCAACTTATCAGGTCCAGATTCAATAGGGTTCTGGGGCACAAGCATATGGATAAGCACTGCAAGTTTGATGTGTCTAGGGTAAGTCGTTCTAAAGATATCTTGGTAACGAGAAAGGTGTGACGGACAGACGTACATGACGACGACAATACCCTTCGGCCAAAGTTTGGCCGAGAGGTATAAAAGCAAATTGCGCGCATGTCATCCAAATGACCAATTCAATGAAAATCTGAGTGGTTGAAGTCTCTCAATGTTGAAACGAATGATTTGGCTTGGAACCGTAACATTCAGTACTTAGCATGCAAAGCGATCGCCAGTGTGATCCACAGGAAATTTAAGGTTTCCACAATTAACAAATTTGTCCTCATCTGGTCAGAGTTTCAACAGTCTGGAAACAAAATTTTAACTTGACCCACATGTGGCATCACCTATAAGTGGATCGGCATGAAAAACAATCCCCATGCAGTGAGATCTTGAAGGTATACCCACATACCAAATTTCGAAAGAATCTGTTTAGGTATTAAAGGTTCTTAGGTAAACCTGTTTAGGTATTAAACAGATTCTTTCGCAAGTTACCTAACAGAGCAGCTGTAATGCTGTCATTTTATAGTGCTGTCCCACCGAAATATCCTGCCGTAGGTAGACAAGACACCCCACTCAGTCACATTATACTGACATCGAGTGAACCAGTCCTTGTTCTATCCTCTTAATGCTGAGCGTAAGCGGCGAAGCAACAAGCTCCATTTTTCAAGTCTTTGGTACCGGTACCTACCGCTTACGAGGCCGACACGCTACTATTAGGCCACCGCATTGCGGTCCCCCTAAAGATAGACTGAAATTTAGTTGCATTTTCCATGTACCAAGAGTATCTGGGAAATAGGATATAGGATGAATTGGCCACTGCATTCAGTCGTAATTCTATCTTAATTGTCTGCATACGAGTGACTTTGTATTGTAACACGTACATTAGCAGAATTTTGCTGCTGGTCACAAGTGACAGAAATCCACATAATTGGTTAAGGAGGTAGTAGCGTGATTTTAATTGTTTGGGTAAACTGAACAGCTTGATCACTTGCAACATTTGCCAAAAGATTTTCAAGTCGTGAAGTCTTGTATTTCATATAGGGACCAATATTGTCAGATTCTTCAATTCAGTCTAGTGAATAACATTAAAATGGGAAATGACTGAGATGACGTCGGATAACGTGACCAGGTGTCCATGACGTCACGTTAGAAGCTGTCATAGTGTAACAAAAGTTCGAAGATCGAGAATGACGTTGCAAAGCATCATGCTCGGAATGCCAATGCGCGTTTTGTGACGTCATCTCAGGCACTGGAGCCAAGTGCAGGTGCTGTCACGTTTTTCAGAGAATGCCAGAAGTGTGATTTCAATGCCCGTGATATTAAAAAATCAGGTCACAGAAAAACGTTCACCATAGTTGATCTCAACTACTAAATAACTTTTATCGAAATATGTTATTTGCTGAATACTTTATAAATGACTCTACTACCTCTTTATGGAATTGGAGCAATTTCATGGATCAGGTAATATTTACCTTGTCAATGAAAATTGTCATCCATTGTATGACCTGGTCCAGGAACCTGGAATAAATACTTTTCACAGACCAACTTGTGAGACTTCTGGCACCCATTTGGGCAATACTACAGACTCATGAGGCAGTTGATGTACATGATCATCTCCACAAGACAATATTGCGAGTCCATCCGGTAAGCTGCACTCCAAGCCTCGTCATAAATGCTTACCATTATTGGCAGTGCTACTCAATATGGTAAAACAAAAATACTGCCAGCCAGACCTATAGTGCCTATATTACACTGGCCAATCAGAAAAACACTACAATGCACATTCTCCGACTGGGGTATCAGATCAAGTTCCATTTAGACTGGTAGAAACATATATACCATAAAATGGGGTGAATAGGAACGATTTGAGCATTTTGCACAAGTGTGTACATTTTTTTTTTTAGTTTAACAAGATATTTTGGTCTGTTTGGTGTTCACCCAAGGGACATTTTGCACTTCAAAAGAATAGAGTTTATTTGTTGACGTTATATGTATATATTTTTTATTGGAAACTGACTGTTCTCATTGTCCCCACTATTCCGTCAATTTTTCTGAAAGAAAAATAAAAAAATAAAAAATTTCTGTCGAAATTCATATCTTCTGACTTCGAAATTTGCTACACTCACGGTCAATCACACATTGTATCTTATCAAGTCAGTCACCCCTTAGAAGCTTGAGGTTGATTATAAGTCCCAATATAAAAGAAAATAGACTTCTCAGTTATGCCTACGCAATAATACATGGTGAAAAACTTTCCAATTTTTTGTTCCTATTCACCCCTTGGTTCCTATTCACCCCATTTTATGGTTTCGACAGCCTAGCTTGCTCCAGGAAGAGGAATAGGCATTATTTAACTACTTTAAATATCATAACCATCACTTAAAAGCCTCTGATCTCAACTATGCTAGGATATCCATCCCATTATATGTATAAGGACTATTGCAAGGCCAGTACCATATATCCGTTCCATCAAACTATGGCAAGGCTCCAATATATATCCAACTATAACAAGGCCAGGATATCCATCCAACTATGGCAAGACCAGGATATCCACCCTAATATGACAAGGTCAGGATGTCCCACTCCATCCAAATATGATAAGGCCTTGATATCCATCCAACTAAGAAAACGGCAGGATATCCACCCAATTATGAAAATGGCAGGATATCCATCCAACTATAGCGGGGCCAGGATATCGATCCTACTAATGCAAGGTCGGGATATCCATCCAGCTATGACAAGGCCAGGACATCCATCCTACTAATGCAAGGTTGGGATATCCATCCAGCTATGACAAGGCCAAGACATCCATACAACTATGGCGAGGCCAGGATATCCATCCAACTATGACAAGGCCAGGATATCCATCCAACTATGACAAGGCCAGGATATCCATCCAACTATGACAAGGCCAGGATATCTATCCAACTATGACAAGGCCAGGATATCCATCCAACTATGACAAGACCAGGATATCCATCCAACTATGACAAAGCCAGGATATCCATCCAACTATGGCAATTAAGGCCAGGATATCCATCCAACTATGACAAAGCCAGGATATCCATCCAACTATGACAAGGCCAGGATATCCATCCAACTATGACAAGACCAGGATATCCATCCAACTATGACAAAGCCAGGATATCCATCCAACTATGACAAGGCCAGGATATCCATCCAACTATGACAAGGCCAGGATATCCATACAACTATGGCAAGGCCAGGACATCCATCCAACTATGACAAAGCCAGGATATCCATCCAACTATGGCAAGGCCAGGATATCCATCCAACTATGACAAGGCCAAGATATCCATCCAACTATGACAAGGCCAGGACATCCATACAACTATGGCAAGGCCAGGACATCCATCCAACTATGGCAAGGCCAGGATATCCATCCAACTATGACAAGGCCAGGACATCCATACAACTATGGCAAGGCCAGGACATCCATCCAACTATGACAAGACCAGGATATCCATCCAACTATGGCAAGGCCAGGATATCCAACCAACTATGGCAAGGCCAGGACATCCATACAACTATGGCAAGGCCAGGATATCCATCCAACTATGGCAAGGCCAGGATATCCATCCAACTATGGCAAGGCCAGGATATCCATCCAACTATGACAAGGCCAGGATCCGATATCATTCCAACTAGGACAATGCCAGGATATCCATCCAACTATGGCAATGCCAGGATATCCATTCGACTATGGCAAGGCCAGGATATCCATCCAACTATGGCAAGGTCAGGATATCCATCCTACTAATGCAAGGTCGGGATATCCATCCAGCTATGACAAGGCCAGGACATCCGTACAACTATGGCGAGGCCAGGATATCCATCCAACTATGGCCAGGCCAGGATATCCATCCTACTAATGCAAGGTCGGGATATCCATCCAGCTATGACAACGCTAGGACATCCGTACAACTATGGCGAGGCCAGGATATCCATCCAGCTATGACAAGGCCAGGATATCCATACAACTATGACAAGACCAGGATATCCATCCAACTATGACAAGGCCAGGATATCCATCCAACTATGACAAGGCCAGGATATCTATCCAACTATGACAAGGCCAGGATAACCATAAAACTATGACAATGACAGGATCCGATATCCATCCAACTAGGACAAGGCCAGGATAGCCATCCGCCTATGCCAATGCCAGGATATCCATTCAACTATTAAGCAAGGCCAGGATATTCATCCAACTATGGCAAGGATATCCATTCAACTACAAGGCCAGGATATCCATCCGAGAATGGCAAGACCAGGATATTCAACCAACTATGAAAAGGCCAGGATATCCATCCAACTATGGCAAAGCCAGGATATCCACCCAAATATGACAAGGCCAGGATATTCATGCAACTATGGCAAGACCAGGATATTCATCCAACTAAGACAAGACCAGGACATGCATTGAACTGTGGCGAGACCAGGATATTCGTCCAACTATGGCAAGACCAGGATATCCACCCAACTATGGCAAGGACAGGATTACAAGCGTCTAGTCCGTCATTCATAATCCAGCCGTCGTCCATTAGAGAATATCCGCGTCCATAATCCGAAGACCTATTCCATTTTCCATATAACAGTATTAGCACCAAATTCAAAAAGACAATCATAGTATACATAAACATAGGCTTGTTTCCTGCAAGAGAGAAGCGGTCAACAGTTTTCAATGATGCCGGCAAGACATCATGATGTTTCAAAAATATCAAATCCGTATCGCTGATCAGTATTCTTAATCCATAATATTCGTTTTAGAGTCGTTATCCAAAAAAGATGCATCTCAGTCACGCTTTGATTGTGACTGTTCATATGAGCACCATGAGGATATTGAAGTACATGTGTTCATACGGCCCCTAGCCCCGGGTTAAGCGGAATTAGACACAAGTTACGAAACGTAGCGCCATAGATCTTGCACGCTACGTTCGTACTTTGCTATCAGCATGTGATATGTATCGCCAAATTTGAGAAACTTTGAGTGGAGGCGCTTGGTGGAATAGCCCTGTTTTATAAGTTTCTGCAACAATGTTTTGTGACGTTGATTAAAATCATCACATTTAACACAGGATCTAGCAAATGCTACTAAGTGAGATATGTATACGCCATATGCAGGTCCCACAGGAATATTACTATCCAGATAGGGATAGTTTACGATGTCGAAATTGTAATCTCTCTTTTGTCATAAAGTCGACGAGAGAGAATGCCCGCTTCATTTTTGTAGAGATAGAGATCTAAATAAGATGTGCCTGTAGGGCTATCTGTAGTTTCCTTCAAATCCAGTGAAGGTGGATATATATCCTTCACTGCTTCATTTATATAGCGATTATCCACATGGAGAAGATCGTCTATATAGCGTTTGGTGAATGAGAAGGAACGGGCTTTGAATGGATCGGTTTTTGAAAGCGCCTGCATATAGTCATATTCATAAGAGAACAGATACAAGTCAGCCAAAAGGGGTGCACAATTAGTACCCATTGGAATACCTAAATGCTGCTGATATATTGTGTTTCCAAATTTCACATAGATATTTTTAATGAGAAATTCAAGCAAGTCTATAAACAAAGAAACATCCCATGAATGATATCTCTTGTATGTAGTCGAGCTAAAGAATGCTTTATGGCTTCCGACATTAATATATCTACGATCAGTTTTCTTGAACACAGATACTATTAATGAACTTAGACGGTCAATAAGGTCCTGATGAGGGATTGTAGTATAGAGAGTCGAGAAATCCCATGTGGATACATGTCTGTACGGTATGTGACCTTTAGCATCAAGTTCTTCCGTAAGACATTTTGAGTTTTTCAATATCCACATACATTCAACGCCAGAGTTCTTAGAAATAGTGGCGCAATACCTTTCCCAAAATGCTTTTACCTCCTGAAGGGCCCTCGTCAATAGGGTTGAAAGAAGCTTGGTGGTGCAGCTTCCAGAACCAGGTATGAATCTAGCTTTGTATGGTGATTTATGCATTTTGGGAGTCCAGTATATCTTTGGTATGTCATTATGATTGGTTGGAAGACAAATACCTCTTTCCCTGAGAAACTTTTTGTGATTGTTAAATAAAACTTCCAGAGTAAATGCAGTTTGGGAGTAAGTAGACGTATTTGATGAAGATATGTCTACACTCAATTCTTTAACCAGCACCTGGTAATAGTAATATTTACATATGAATATTATATTATTCGGAGCTTTGTCTGCTGGTACTATGACGAATTTACTCTGGAGATTTGCTAGAACTTCTTGCGAATTGAGGTTTCTCAGTACTTGTTTTGCTTGGGGAAGAGTATTTCTGTCAATATGGCGGATTGTTTCAAGGACCTTGTTCTTGGTGAGGTCCAGCCAATCAGCGAGTACTGTAGGTTCAACTTTTTCTCGCTTAGACCAATCACTAACGTACTGTTCTAATGCAGACAGGACTATCTTCTGGTCGGCCTTCAGATTTATTCTTCTCGGCTCTCTATATTTAGGTCCTTTCATCAGGAGTAATTTCAGATCCTTATCACTCACCACATCAAGGTCACCAGTCACAACATATTTGCATGGTGTATAGATAAAGTTCGACAATTCACAATCACAACTATAGCCTCCTGACGTGTATAAGTTCCAGTCAAATTCCTTGACAGCATTGGAGTAATTGAATATTTTGGTGGCTATAGATTTAGTGTACTTATATGAAATGCAAGGAGGTTCTGGGAACTTAAAATAGTTAGGTACAGCGTTGCGTACCTCTGGATCATTCAGGATTCGAGGTAAATTAATGATGTCCAGTCCTTTATCTAAGTAGTTGAGTTTCAAGAAAAGCCGATCTTGAGACGTTTCGATTATGTTCACTGGACGATACAACCGAAAATAAGCTATATCTTGACATACTTTAATGATTTTTGACGGTATTATATTTCCTGAAGACGCGGATTGTTGTATATCTCTGGCTATTTGATCTAAAGCTCTCGGAGGTAACGCATACAGAACTGTACGTAAACTATGTATACTATTGGGTGTGTTAGTCAAACCCACTAAGTAATTTGAAGTGATATGATCGTGAATCATCGAACTATTAAACTTTCGCCAACCATGGCTGCGATGTCTCCGTTGATGGGGTTTAAATAGTTGGGTAATGTTGGATATATTTGAACGGCGGTTTGTAGCATTGCCGAAGCCACTGACATTATCATTTAAACCAAACGGAAACACTGACCCAAGTTCTAGCATCCAGAATAATTTCCGCTCTCAGATTTTTCTCTCAAATCCAAAAGGGGAATCCTTAGTAGATGGATAGACGACGTCTATGATCTGAATACTAAAGTTATCCCAGCCATAGTCGGGTCCAGAAAAATGCTTACCTATGAGCAATTGCTTTTTCCTTACGGATTTTCTGTGACCGTTCACCCTAAGATGGAGTCTTTGGGTGGTCTTGCCAACATACTGTTGACCACACTTCTTACAGGAAACTAAATAAATACAGTTTGTAGTAGAACAACTAAGATCAACATACGAGTTAACAGAATATGAGTTACCAGTTAACGTGGAACTAAATGAAGCTGAAGTATTAAAGAGTGGACACGTGAGACATCCACGATGTCCACACTTAGAAATTTTGAAATTATTACATGTAGAATTCGGTGCTAAACAATCATCAAGCGCAATATTATAAGGTTTGATGTCGTGGCCTTGCTTTGCTGTCAGAAATATATCTGTCATTTGGATTGAAAAAGGTCTTAGTGCATTTCGAACTATTAGAGACTCGGCCGAGAAACCTGCACTAAGATTCCTCGGGTCTGTCTTCATATTATTTCTAATAGTTGTGTTCATTATGATTGTAGGGTGTGCAGGGGCCCGGCCTCGGGGACAACTTGTCCACCAGCAGAATCCAGGCATACACAATCCAACTATGACAGCCAGGATAACCATCCAACTATGACAAGACCAGGATATCCATCCAACTATGACAAGGCCAGTATATCCATCCAACTATGGCAAAGCCAGGATATCCATCCAACTATGATAAGGTCAGGATATCATCCAACTATGGCAAAGCCAGAATACCCATCTAACTATGGCAAAACCAGGATATCCATCCCACTATGGCAAGGCCAGGATAGCCATCCAACTAAAAAGGCAAGGATATCCATCCAACTATGAAAAGGCCAGGATATCCATCCAACTATGGCAAGACCAGGATATCCAACCATGAAAAGGCCAGGATATCCATCCAACTATGAAAAGACCAGGATATTCAACCAACTAGGGCAAAGCCAGGATATCCATTCAACTATGGCAAGCCAGGATATCCACCCAACTATGGCAAAGCCAGGATATCCATCCAAATATGGCAAGGCCAGGATATCATCCAACTTTGGCAAAGCCAGGATATCCTTCCAACTATGATAAGGCCAGGATATCATCCAACTATGGCAAAGCAAGGATACCCATCCAACTATGGCAAGACCAGGATATCCATCCCACTATGGCAAGGCCAGGATATCCATCCAACTACAAGGCAAGGATATCCATCCAACTATGAAAAGGCCAGGATATCCATCCAACTATGGCAAGACCAGGATATCCAATGATGAAAAGGCCAGGATACCCATCCAACTATGACAAGGCCAGGATATCCATCCAACTTCAAGGCAAGGATATCCATCCAACTATGACAAGGCCAGGATATCCATCCAACTATGGCAAGACCAGGATATCCAATCATGAAAAGGCCAGGATATCCATCCAACTATGACAAGGCCAGGATATCCATCCAATTATGAAAAGACCAGGATATTCAACCAACTAGGGCAAAGCCAGGATATCCATTCAACTATGGCAAGCCAGGATATCCACCCAACTATGGCAAAGCCAGGATATCCATCCAACTATGGCAAGGCCAGGATATCCATCCAACTATGGCAAGGCCAGGATATCCATCCAACTGTGACAAAGCCAGGATATCCATCCAACTATGACAAGACCAGGATATCCATCCAACTATGACAAAGCCAGGATATCCACCCAACTATGACAAGGCCAGGATATCCATCCAACTGTGACAAGACCAGGATATCCATCCAACTGTGACAAAGCCAGGATATCCATCGAACTATGACAAGACCAGGATATCCATCCAACTATGACAAGGCCGGGATATCCATCCAACTATGACAAGGCCAGGATATCCATCCAACTATGACAAGGCCAGGACATCCATCCAACTATGACAAGATCAGGATATCCATCCAACTATGACAAAGCCAGGATATCCATCCAACTATGGCAATGCCAGGATATCCAACCAACTATGACAAGGCCAGAATATCCATCCAACTATGACAAGGCCAGGATGTCTATCCAACTATGACAAAGCCAGGACATCCATCCAACTATGGCAAGACCAGGATATCCAATGATGAAAAGGCCAGGATACCCATCCAACTATGACAAGGCCAGGATATCCATCCAACTTCAAGGCAAGGATATCCATCCAACTATGACAAGGCCAGGATATCCATCCAACTATGGCAAGACCAGGATATCCAATCATGAAAAGGCCAGGATATCCATCCAACTATGACAAGGCCAGGATATCCATCCAATTATGAAAAGACCAGGATATTCAACCAACTAGGGCAAAGCCAGGATATCCATTCAACTATGGCAAGCCAGGATATCCACCCAACTATGGCAAAGCCAGGATATCCATCCAACTATGGCAAGGCCAGGATATCCATCCAACTATGGCAAGGCCAGGATATCCATCCAACTGTGACAAAGCCAGGATATCCATCCAACTATGACAAGACCAGGATATCCATCCAACTATGACAAAGCCAGGATATCCACCCAACTATGACAAGGCCAGGATATCCATCCAACTGTGACAAGACCAGGATATCCATCCAACTGTGACAAAGCCAGGATATCCATCGAACTATGACAAGACCAGGATATCCATCCAACTATGACAAGGCCGGGATATCCATCCAACTATGACAAGGCCAGGATATCCATCCAACTATGACAAGGCCAGGACATCCATCCAACTATGACAAGATCAGGATATCCATCCAACTATGACAAAGCCAGGATATCCATCCAACTATGGCAATGCCAGGATATCCAACCAACTATGACAAGGCCAGAATATCCATCCAACTATGACAAGGCCAGGATGTCTATCCAACTATGACAAAGCCAGGACATCCATCCAACTATGGCAAGACCAGGATATCCGTCACACTATGGAAGACCAGGATATCCACCCAACTATAGCAAGACCAGGATATCCAATCAACTATGACAAGGCCAGGATATTCATCCAAATATGACAAGACCAGGATATCCATCACACTATGGAAGACCAGGATATCCACCCAACTATAGCAAGACCAGGATATCCATCCAACTATAAGAAAGCCAGGACATTCATCTGCATCCAACTCTGAACGGCCAGGATATCAAACCAGCTATGACAAGGCCAGGATAACTATACAACTAGGGCAAGGCCATGATATCCATCCAACTACAGCAAGACCAGAGTATCCATCCAAATATGGCAAGGCCAGGATATCCATCCAACTTAGCAAGACCAAGATATCCATTCAACTATAGCAAGACCAGGATATCCGTCCAACTGAGGCAGGGTCAGGAGATCCATCCAACTATGAAGCTAGCTCAATTAGCCTCAATACCACATGGCTATCAGTTATTGTCTACATCTACTTAAACATGCATTGCATAGAATGTATTATTAGGAATTTGACTGTAGTTCTCTAATACAAGAAGTAGATAGGATGTTGGGCCACATCATCTTTTGCAAAGGCTTTAATTGATGGGAAAAATTCTTGCACCGAGGTTCTGGTAAAGTATGATCGAATTGACATACCTCTGAATATAGTCCTCTGTATATAACTTCATACTACAGTGAAACCTGAGAACTCCGACCACTGGAAACACCGGAACCTTGTCAACACCGACCAAACTCTCCGGTCCACTTTTTCTCCAATGTTAATTGCCTATACCAAGACCCTGAATACACCGGAACCTGTCCCCATCGGAACCGACCGTGTTTTTAAATGCAACCCTATCTAAACAATGTTAATTGGCCCTGAAAACACCGACGCTGCATGCTATCCGACAGACTGACAACTCACGCACCAGGAGGTCGGTCGGCCGTCGACTCGGCTATAATCCGCTTAGAACATTCAGCACGTCCAAACATGTAGCAGTCAATTACACGAGGTGTTTGTTTGTCTTTCTTCCGTTAACTCACTATTGTCTGTCCTACTCAATGCCCTCTCACTGACATGAGTAAAAAGACTGGCTTCGTCAAGTGACAATAAAAGCTGATTTCAAACAGTTAGATTTCATAACTTCATCGACATTGAATCAAACAACCATCATATTGGCGTATTTATATATTTCGCATTGTGCTGACTTGATTGCTATAGACCCGACACCTTACGTGACCTACATTGTACCGCAGTTGCGTCATCTTATACACTTTCCTTCATAACATCTTGTATATATTTTCATCATAAATGTGCATTGTAAATATAAACGATCAACATCATTTATAGTATTGCATATAATTTATTTATTTTGTGTGTCGAATAAAAAGTATTGTAGCACAGTCCTCGTATTAGCCTACTTCCTTCCTTCAGCGTTGTTGCTGTTGTTGTCGTCTCTCAGCCAGACGCCAAAATCATCAACCCTGAGAAAACCGACACACTGTCAAAACCGACATATTTCTTCGGTCCCATGCAAGGTCAGTGTATCCAGGTTTCACTGTACAATCATGTAATTCGATATTGGGTCAGTCATCCTGAACAGATTTCTAGTCTATTCTCATGCATGTAATTGCATGTGGAACATGAATTTGTAGGGCTTAGCCCTAACGTCATGTATAGAGTTTGACCTTCAGTCAGTCATATTAAAAACTTCCGCTTCATAAATTTGGACAATGTAGAAATACTCCTTCATGAAATATCATACTAAACAGAATCTGATCTGGATAAAATGACCTTGAAAAAAATGGGTCAAGGTCATTTATTCTGGGATAGACTTCTAGATAAATATTTTCATCGTAATATACATTGTTCGAAAGCCTGGAGTGACCGCTTTGAAACTAGGTAGGCAATGGTAAGTATATCTTCGCTTCATTCTTGTTCATGACAGTGTCGATGCCAGCTTGGAACTGTTAAATATGCGGGTACAGAAAGACACTGCAAATTATACTACAATTTGACCTTGATAAAATAGGTCATGGTCAGTTACTTTCAAAAGGATTCTGATCGATCACCACCTACATGTCAAGCCTGGAAATAAGCACCTGTCATAACTACTTGTCACCCCTATTTTGGAAAATGTTCTGCACCATGACCTTTTTACCTTTGTAAATGAAGATCCAAGCTGGAGTAGTTCACCATGATCTGCAGGGGTGTTTTAAAATTTGGCAGGTACCTATTTCCAGCCTTGCATGTACATGTGGTTTGACTTTAAAGCACCTGGCTACAATCCTTTTTGAATGAGATATGACGGACAGACAGACGATCGTCAATGACAATACCTTTCAGGCAAAATTGTCTGAGGGGGTAATAAGGCCAGAACTAGACCAGCCTCACAGTGAAAAGGCTGCAGATTCTTATTCTAGCCACAGGAAAGTGATAGAAGTTTGCCATACGGTTTATCAGAATATCTTTCTCAAAGGAAAATTTCTAGTTGAAGATGTGAAATTGAATATACAATATTTTAGTTGTCACAAACAAAAAGCTTTTATTGAGTAAAACCAAACTGAGCACTGGTCAATTAATATGTGATCATTAATTAAGGCATTGTTTAATTAATGCAAGAAGGATGCCGAGGCCTAACCACAATTACCATTGATCAACCTCTAGGATGATACATGTTCAATTCTCCATAAAAACTACAGGAGAATCATTTGTAACGACCGGTTAACCCTCAAATAATTCAACCACCCTATTAAAATTCAATCCCCCTCCAATTTTGTGGACCAAAATTCAATCATTCACTCTAATACATTTGATCAACCTCTAAAATCACAGAAATAAAAAAATAAAGAAATAATGGATTACCTGCGAATGAATTTCACCAATTTTTCAACCTTGTCTTCTATGAAATTTGATCACCACCCCCTCCCCCCAGATTTTTTAAGCTGGATATTTCACTTCCTGTGATTGAATTATTGGAGGATATAACCTAACCAAGTAGACATGTATGTTACAGATAGAGCTCATAAGGCCATCCATAATAATATTTCTGTTTCCAGTAAACCTACCTACCCATATATTTTGCAATCAATAATAATGTTTGGGTAAGCATTTTGTTTTATTTCTCTGTTTTTATTTCATCGAAATCCTATACAAAAAAAAGTAATTTTTTTTTAAAAAAGTAAAAAATTAAAAAAAAAAAAAAAAAAAAATTACTAATAAAAGGAAAACCTGTCAGCCTATCTACTTAACCAATTCCCAATTTTTCTAAAGTTGGTTACTGGAAACACAAATATTATTGTGGATGGCCTAATAACAAATAGATATGGTTAAAATCTAACTACATTCATCTACATGTACCGTATCATATTTGTAGCTACTGGAATCAATAGCTAAATTAGGATCAGGACTAACTTCTGTGACTGCACCTCAACAGCTGTTCACAGCTGTGGCTACAACGAATGGGTGCTAAATTAATGACACTGGTCAAAGTCAAACAAACTATTTAACAGGAAATATTGGGTCTTGGAATTCATTAATAGGACAGTCCCGAGATGGAACTATTTAATCACAAAAGGCGCGAAATGACGTCATTGCACATTTGACCATTGTGATGACTTCTGTTTGCAAATGCTTATTTAAACTCAGAGACAATAACATCTTTACTAGATAATCGGTATTTTGAAAGCCACAATGATACATGTACTTATTTCCCAATTTATGTGGTATAGTCAATGTTGAAGCAATTTGCCCGGTGCCTAATCTTGGTCCAACGTCACGTGAGCAACAAAGTTGTTTCATGCCTTTCATGGCTAGACATGCTAGAGCTCTATCCCAGGACTGTACCATTCTGTTGATGGAGATGTAGCTGCAGTGATATACATGTACATGAACTGCTAATTAATACAGTTAAATTGATTAAACGTTGATGATTCAAAACAGAGATGTCAGCCATGTGTTATCACACATGAGAAGATCTTTAATTACACGGCCGAACATGATGAGAACTAAAACAAGAAAAACATGAAAATACATGTTCATTTCTGCACGCAAACACTGAAGCTGCACTGTAGCGATCAGTGGTAAACATGGTAAAGCTGGGGATGACTGACCAAATTTCTTTGACGAGTTTTCAATTAGTCATGTGAACGGGTGAACACAATTCTCGTCAAATTTTCTTATTGTCCCGTTTCTTGATCGGTGTGTAAGTAACATTTTTTTTCTTTTGCTGGAAGTGGTCAGTCATACCCCACTCTCAAGTATCTCTGCCTTCCACAACCAGGAACTACCATATGGCCTGTTAAATGTACATTAAAAATCTGGGGCATTCCCATCAGTCTTCTTTGGCACCCCACATTTTTACACAGTTCACATGGTACAAAGAAGAGATCAACTTTACAAAGTGCTTATTAAGTTCACTAACAGAGGTCAGGGTGACATTTTAAACGATAAAATCAGGGGGGTAATGAATTTATTAGAACAGGAAGTCAACAAATGAGTTCAATCCAGGATTTCTTCATAATTTTATTGATTTTAGATGGTGATCAAATTTATTGGGAGTGACTGAATTTCAATAGGGTTATCTATTGATTTGTGTACATCTGAAAATATTACGTTCTTGTCACCATGGTAAGTTACCTTGGCCAGAATTCAGTCATCATTTACACTCATACTTGTGGAACTTGGGCAAGTATTTTATATTTACGGTAATTCCCCTAATAATGACTTTTCTTCAATTTGAACGAAGAACGTAAATCATGTAACTTTTCTCTGTGTTTGAATAGCGGAGTTGAAAAGTGAACTTCTAGAATTATCAGGGGAACTTCCAGAATTATCAGGGGAACTTCCAGAATTATCAGGGGAATTACTGTATGCGGCGATTGATACATCTTATCATCAAGTATGGGCACTGAAGATTCGTCAGTTGTCATGCCATGAAAAAAATGGCAATTGAATAATACTGTCACCTTGAGCGACTGAAGGTCACATGTGGTGTTGCTGGTAAATCCTGCTAGCACAATTACATGTATTCGGAAAGCGACACCGCATAAATGGGAAGGCCCCTGGTTATCCTGCAGAACAGTGCAAAACATAATGTGTACAACACTTAATTCTCTGGCATATTAACCAGTCATGCCAGTTGAGTGACTCATGGATGTGTGGCAGTCTCATCTGGCCTGCATGGCCGCCCAATGACAAACAGATCCTTTTTCCGAAGTTTCGGGTTTTCCACACGCTACTCCAAGTCTGATCCAGACTTTTAGTTTGGGCACCCATACGTGATGTGGGGTGTGGCAAGGCATTGTGAAATGGGCCACGGTGCAGGACTGCTGAATCCGATGAAAGTTCTAGGAGTATTAAGTGGTGTAAAAAACAGCCCAAAAGCTTGATATTTAGTAACATTACAGGCATTACTATTGGTTTCGTCATGTTCACAGAATGAATTGCAAAAAAAACCCAACAACAATTGGGCACCCAAGTTCATGGCACCTCAAATTCATTAGAAGCGGTTTAAAAACAGTCTGAATCAGGTCCTAACACCACCGTCCAGGCAATAAATTCTCGACCCAACTCGCACGACTTGTCGATCGTCTCCAAACAATGCCAAAGGTTACGAGTAATATACAAGCTCAGGTTGACAAATAATATAATATTCTGCAGTGCAGGGTCTGTCAAGTCTACTTGGGAATGGGAAGCCAGATTTAACTGATTTCCTCTTTTCTGGGAGAATTTTGCAGTAATCATGGAGCAAACCCAGACAAATAATACCAGTGTTGGGCTTCTGATGACTTGCTTCTGAGTGTCCAAGTACATGATGTTGGGTGATCAGGTCTAAAATCATGCCATTTTAAACTGAATGGAAATACATGTACTAGTACAGTGAAACCTGTGAATGCCGACACCTGGGTAAAGTGACGAACCTCCACATACTGACATTATCCATGGTCCCAATACTGAAAATGCATTTAGCCTTGATAAACCAGAACTGTCAAACCTGACACTACAATCTGATCCCAAGCATGGCAGCTACACACAGGTTTCACTGTTACTTATTTTACAACTTCTCGAATAATGCCACCTAAATGAGCTCTTGTAACGGCCCTTGTTCAGAAATCTGAACTTATAACACTCTGTGGGATCTGAAAATTGGCTATGGGTCTAACTTTCGCTTTCGTTGATGTCGAAAGCTGTTTCCGTCTTCTGAAAGTTTTCACTGTCGCGTCCTGAACTTCATAGGCTTGATCCCGTTTGAGTTCTTCGGTGAACTTGCCCCAGCATGCCAGCATTGTTGAACCGGTCGTGTCCGCTACCCTCTTATCCTGGTGTGCCTTATTATTTATCATGTGTGGAAATTCCTCGCCCAAAACAACACAATGGAAGTTCACTAGACTACCGACTGGCAAACGATCAACATCTTTCAAGTCTGTTATCGGACATTTCCTCACCACGTATGGGAATGGTAGAGTATCCGGTTCAGCGATCTTGACATTCGAGGAGTACAAAAGCGCATAGCTTTTTATACCATCGGCAGACTCCTTGGCCTCAGATATGACCACGGGTGAATGATTGAGTTCAGCCTCTTTGAACATCACAACATCTCGAGGGACGAATGAAATGCAGGGGATGAATTCCGTTTCAGATACTTGCAAATGGAAATTGAAATATTTGGCATTATTTCGGGTGTTCGTGTGCACATCAGTGGTGTCCTGTATATAGCCACGAAGGGCGCCAACCCTGAAACTTTTTCGAATGAGTGGGTATCGGGTTGAACGGTCATCAAGCTTTACTTGTTTTCTGGGTTTTTCTGGGATCTGAAAAAAAAATGAAGAAATTGTTAAGAAACGTCAATGCAAGAACTAGACATTCAATTAAATGGTGAATGAAAAATGGACGTCAATCTTGCATTTTTGTTTCTGAACAATTTCTTCAGAACCATCCACCTTTTCTGATATTGATTTTTGGGATTTTGGCCTGTACATGGTGTCGTTAAAATTGAGAAATAAAATGTTCTAAAAATAATAGTGTTGTAAAATAATGGCAAGAGAAAATATATGTACACAATATGTGAAAGTTCCACCTCGATCATGTTATGATTATAGTTGAAATCCACAGCATGCGCTATTTCGTGAAAAAGGGTCTAAGTCGAGTCATTTAAACAGACATTTAGACACAGGAACCCACTGAATCAAAACACCATTTAACTTGACGTGCGGTGGCATTGTACATGTATCTCCACTGCTGGATGTCTCTAAATCTAAACTAATCTAAATCGTGTCTGAATCTAAACTCGATTTACACCATTTTTTTTTCATGAAATAGAATGTTATGAATTTCAATTCCATGTCATAACTACAATCATAATGCAATCGAGCAAGAACTTTCACACATTTCATGCATATATAAATTTGTGTACTTATATTTTCTTTTACCGTTACATTAAAACAATTATTTTTAGGAAATAATTATTTTTAGGACATTTTATTTTTTGCAATTCCAACCGATCACGTAACACTAGGCCAAAATCCTGCCTTATCGTACCATCGTACCATCTCATTTCTGGGTAGTCTTATTTCATGCTACTACATCAAGGCATGTTTTTAATCAAACATGTCAAAGATAACTGACATAAATTGGTAAATGTGCATCAAATTACCATATTATTCAATATTGGGAGAAACGACCATTATGCGTATCCTTAATAACTTAATGAAAATATGTCATATCACCAGCATAGGGAGAAACAAAATTTGACTACCCAGGAAATTTGCAGGCGAGCTTCCTATTGGGTCATGCCTCTCTGCGCGCTCCATCTGAGGCAGATATTGAAGGAGGAGGATCGATACCAAAAAGTAATGTACCATGGCATTCAGGATGATGTAAATGATGTCATACTCAAGAGTTCATGGCTCTGTCTGCAAGATGTCACTTAAGCCAGGGGACTGGGGCACAGGCAGTTTCCCACACAGACAATTCTCCACATGAGGCATTTTCCCCACATTGACAGTTCCCCACATGGATATTTTCCCACATACACTTTTACATATAGATACAGCCCTTGCATCGACAGCCCTTCTGCAAGATGCCGACGGTCAGCTTCCCAGAAAAAGACAATGACTTGCCACCCGACAGCTGCAGCAACGCCTCAAGCTAATTTGCACCCAGAGACGAGATGGACTGTAGACTGAACTTCAGCAAACACTTCGAGCTGGAGGACACATCATTCGTCCTCCGCATGTGTAACAAATGTAATGTCTTACACATATATGTACATGTAGTGCTGTTTTCAGACTGTAAACTAACTGTAAGTATAAGCCCAACTCACACTGCGAACATTTTGTTGTATTAGAACAAAAACACTGTTCAGAACATGTTTTGTCTGCAGCGTGAGGTGCCCAGAAACAGAAAACATATGTTCGGAACAACTGTTTGTGAGATCAAACTTGTTTGATATTGCGAACATGTTTTGCCCTGAAACAAGTTTTTGTCTTCAGTGTGTGGTGATCGCGAACATTTTGCCGAACATTTACCAAGAGTTATCCAATCAACTGGCAGCTGTCGGACATGTGACGAAGCCGCTCTCACATGACACAACAAAATGGCCTCGCTGATTGAGCGTGGCGACTGGCGGTCAAGAGAAAATGTTCGCAGTGTGAGGTTACCACAAACAAAAACCCTAACAAACCGTTTTGTTCTAATACAACAAATTGTTCGTAGTGCGAGTTGGGCTATAGAGTGCCTGCTATATGTATACACAGATAATAAAGTGACATGGATATTATTTATTATATTTCCTGACTTGTTCACTTGATTCCTTTCTACAACTTCGCATTAAAAATGTACAATGTATGTAGGAAAATATCCATGTGGTGAACTGTCAATGTGGGGAATTGCCTCATGTGGAGAATTGACTTTGTGGAGAACTGTCCTGTGTGGGGAATTGTCAATGTGGGGAACCATCTTGTGGGAAACTGTCGTGGAACCCAGGGGACCAACTTACACAGGTTATAATTTATAACCTATACAAGTGATTATGTCAACACTGTTCACAAAATCATGATATTTTCACCAGTAGTGAAGTCACAGAGTGTAATGACCTCTGTGAATTTATTTAGAACAGTCCATCACTATGTTTAACAAATTTCGTGCCTTCAAGGGCATGTGGAACATTCGTAAAGCTCACGCGAACAAGGGGTTAACCCAGATAAATGTATTATATATCAGTTTATATCCTTGTATCACAGATTTCTTCCCTCAATTTGTATAATTTTCCTGGAAAGCAATGACATCAAGGTTGATTAGGAGAGTTAATCAAGGTCACACATGTCTTTGAAGAGCTTCACTTATTTTTGTTTACTGTGCAAATTGGCAGTTATAACTTAATAAAGTTATAGGTACTCTGTGGATGGAATGTTGCTGTAACATTGATGTCCCAATCCAATCTCTGAGGGTTACCTTGTCATGTTAACATTAGAAGATCATGGTTTCTTATCTCCGGTCAACTTTTTGTGAGATTTCCTTCCACAAAGATTTTGTGGTCAATGGGCACTATAACTTCTCCAAGTTGCTATAAATAGTCCATAACTTGTCCAAGTTATAATTTTTTATAACCTCTACAAATTTTGGTCCCCTGACTCGACATCATCCTGGATGACAAAAGAGGAACGGGAGACTATAAATAAAATTGTCACGTATAAAACGGGAGAAGCAATGGTACATGTACTATGTTTTGTTAGTCACATGAATCTATCAAATGCAGGATATGAAATAGAGGAACAAATTCTAGTTGCCCATCGGCAAGTACGGGCAACCAAGAAATCCAAATGCATTGCAATTTGGACAGAAATTGATTGACCAAAGGAGATTTAAGTTGCCCCGGGCAACCGGGCAAAGGGCTATTTCACACCCTGAAATGTCGTCCAATAGTGAAGAAGATTAAGTCGGGTCAGTTAAGATTTTTCCTCTGCATCTGTCCCAATACCAGCAGATGTTTCTCCAGTTTGGGCTACATACACAGGTACTCAGGGTATGCTAATACACATGTACCTCTCATAATTCATTTACACCAAACTTTGAGGGACAAAACTCTGTAAGTTGTTAATTACCCTCTGATTATCATTAAAATAACGAAGAAATAATGGATTATATGCATGATTTTGAATCATCCTGATCATTCTGTTAACTTCCTGTTCCTGTTCCAGTCTTCCTGTTTGATAATCCTTATTTTATTGTGGGAAATTTTACTTCAAGGACTTTTCAGGTTTCAAGCTTAGCACCAGTCAAAACCTGTGTTATCAGAAGGCGGACCAACTTACACATTCAAGTTATAAGTTTTACCACTACAAGTGATTATATCAAAATCTTCACTGCTCACAAAATAATGATATTTTGACCAGTAGTGAACATACAGTGTGATGTTAAATTAGTCAGCTGGCGGTTTTAGGCTTCGGCGGCCATGTTGCCTATTTTTCCTGGTAAATTACATGGACCTCCCTTCTCTAGGTTAAGAGATAGGGGTTTCCTTTAAAAGCCTTCTAGAATAGAATTTTGCGCAGCAACATTAATCCAATTTGATGGATGTTGATAGCCATGGTGATTATCCCCAACCAGTCAGAATATCTGAAAAAGTTAGATACTATTAAGACGATTTTTTCACGAAATTGCTTCCAAACCAGGGATATTCCCCATGTTATTCGGGTTATCAAACGAAGCATGGGTCAGTCCATTTAACAGTGTATGCAGCTAAAAAATGCAAATGAACCTACATGTATAAATTTTTCTTTGTTTTTCCTCATACATGTATTTCCCGATTATGAATGCAACAACACAAATTATTCTAAAAGTTGATTTCTTTGATTCATCACCTGCGGACATCCTTAATTCATTTAACATGTTTAATACTGAGCTCATTACTATGTTTAACAACCTTCAAGTGAAAGTGGTACATGTACATTCCTAAAACTTACTAAAACATGAGATTTTAACCTGAATACATGAACAAGTATTACTTATCATTGCATCTCAGATTTTCCCCTCAATTACGTATGTTTTTCCTTGAACACCAAGACCTTAAAAATTAAGGTTGATCAAGGAGGTATCACTTAAGGATACGCTCTACATTCTTGAAGAGCTGCACTCGCTTTGGTTTACTGTTCAAATTGACATCAAATAACCAAATAAAGTTATAAGGTACTTATAACTTCCCCAAGCTATTGCTGTATGTAGATTATGACTATGATACATGTAACTTGGCTGGCTTATAATTTTTATAACTTCTGTAAGTTGGTTCCCTGCCTGGTTATAAAATGTAACCTACACTGATAAATACTCCTGTTCAGAAAGCGGGTCTTTTGACACTTTGTGGTATCTCAAAATCGGATATGGCTCTAATTATCACTTTCGCCGATGTAGCAAGCTGTTTCCGTTTCTTAATTTTTTTAACAGTTGCATCCTGTATTTCATAGGCTCGATTCACTTGAAGTGTTTCAGTGAACGAACCCCAACATCGTAATATTGCTGAACCAGTCGTGTCTGCTATGATCTTATCTTGATGCGCCTTCTCATTGGCCATATATCTCCCTTCTTCGCTCAAAACGACACAATGGATGGTCACGAGGGCACCTTGGGGCAGTTCCCCTATCTCTTTTAAGTCCGTTATTGGACATATCCTCTCTATATACTCGAACGGTAAACTCTCCTGCTCAATGATGGTGACGTCTGAATTATAAGAAAGCGAGTATCTTTTTATGGCAAACCCCGACACCTTGGCCTTCCCTATGACCATGGGTAAATGATTGAGTTCAGCTTTTTTAAACGTTGCTATATCCCGTGGGTTTGTAGCAATACAGTAAGTGTACTCAGTTTCTGATTCTTGCAAATGAAAATTGAAATATTTAAAATTATTTCGAGTGTTTGTCTGGACATCAGTCAGACCATGAACATAGCCACGAATGGTTCTGTTAGTGTTCAGTATTCTCTTTCGAAATGCTTTGGATGCAAATACATGACGAGGTATCAGAGGCTTCACAGATGAATGGCTATCAGGCTGCGAGTTTTTTCTTGGATTTGCTGGGATCTGAAAGGAAAATGAAGGAATCGTTAAGAAACAGGACTGCAAGAACTAAATTTTCACTTCACCTTTCCCCCATTGATGCGTTAACAATGGACAGACTCCAGACATCGATAATTGAGCAGCTTCTCGCTGCAATCTGTGGGTCATGAACTCTCATTTCTTCCTATGTTTAATAGGGGGAAATATTTTGAGCTGACGATAACTGGTATACATGTGTTCCAATTTGAAGTTACCAAAATATGTATCAAGATAAGCCCAATGATCTCGTAATCTTTGAATAGCAGAGTGATACAATACATATTCACCACAGTTCTACCAGTTATCACCAGTTAATAAATATTTCCCCATATTAAATCATAGGCCAAAACCAGATTACAAGACCCGCAGTTCGGGACCACAGACAAGACTGAAGCTCACTGATGCTTGTCCAGAGTAAGTCTTTTGTTATCGCAGTAATGAGGGAAAGGTAAATTTGTGGTGAATGACCAATGGACATAGATCTTGCTTGTTGTTTCAGAACAATTCCACCATAACTCCCTCATTAAATGGCCAAGTTTACTGAAATATAAATTAGAAAGAAGTCATGGGAATCATTTGTACAAGTGATCTGTCATGTGAATCAGTTTTATAAGTAGTCATCACTCAGGAGAACTATATTACGTGATCAATCTGGGGTGATCAGTCAGGTAACTACTGCAAGTGATCAGTCAGGGTTATAACTTCTACAAGTGATCAGTCCAAGAAAATTACTGCTACAAGTGATCACTCAGGAGAATTACTTCTACAAGTGATCCAGGCCTCTTGAGACATTCACTCGCCTTATTTATTCTCAGGAGTGTGGTTATCACACCTAAAATCACACTCCTTAATCATGTTAAGCGAGTCTAGGTGAGTGATGGGTTATCCCCCTTGATAAGCAATAAATTTGTGTAAAGTGGCAAGTACAAACTATTACTCGGAATGTACAAGCATTCCCTCAGATTAACACTCTGTCTGTACTTCATTTAGAACAATAAACGTGAACCTTATTGTCACTTTTGGATACTTCATAGCCTATTTCAGGAAAGTTCCATGCCTTGAATGTCGACAGCTGCACAGAATTGCCCTGCATCATGGCAGTGCCAGGCACGCCAGGCTGTCAAGCACAGTTGAACTGTCCAAATGGGCTCAAAAAACACGGCGACTGTCTGGTCATTGGAATTGATGAATAAATTGAAATTTAATGGATGGTATTTGATGCACGATACATAAATTTGAAACCCTGAACATACATTCAAAACATATTTGGCATTTTACAGCTTTAGAAATATATAGGAATCACAATTCGGCAAAAGTAATCTGCCGTAGAACTCACGTAAGGAATTTTATCATGTTCAGAATACTACATGTACCGATGGACGGTCTGTTTTGCTTCATATCCACTAAATAACTCGTCTAAATTCTTATAGATGTCACAGTATGTATTCCTGGTTACTCGTAGCATAACAAATATTGAATATTTATTAAACCAATAAATCGGTGAATATCCTTTTGTTTATGTGACGTATGGCTTCCCTTAGCGAAACCAAGCGCTATTCTGACTCCATCGAATTTGGTCACGGCGGATGCGTAACTCAACGATATTTTATGTTAATGACCAGTTGGAGCAGTTTGACCAATCAGGAAGTCGGATTATGTCAGGTGATCAGCATTTTCACTGGTTTATTGGGATTGAATGGAAAGGATTCGAAACACATGACCATTTTCACCCAATAAAATCGACACATTTTTACTGCGTGACACAAATAAGATTGTGTGGAACTGAAAGCAGAGTTGTTGCCCTTCAATTTGACATCTTTAACGTGGAGTGTAGCTTCCGGGATTTCATTACAGAAGCTTGCAAACAAGGTGCGTTTTTACGCGTTTCAACCAACTTTTCTGAATAAGACGCTCTGTTTTACATTTGTAGACGATCTTCACATAACTAAGCATCTTTTTTAGTAAAAAAAAACACCGAACTCGCGTGAAATAATTAATGAAATAATACGTTTTAGTTAGAGTAAGCCGTGTCTGGTTTGATTTTTCCACACGTGGATGGCTTCTTGGAACATATATCCGGAGTCGACACTGGGAACTTGACAGTCGACCAACGTGTATACACGGAGATGACAGGACAAGGGTTAATGGCACATGTAAGTTGGTAACAAATTTAGCTGCGTTTACTTTTTTTAGTGACCGCGAAATGCCAGGTGCGATATACATGTAGTTGCGCACATAGTTCCAAGTTCAGGAGTGTGAAGGTGCGGGAGCGCGATCGCGCACCTCAAAACGAGAGGCCTGCAGTGATCAGTGATCAGTCCAGGGAATTATTAATACAAGTGATCAGTCAGGAGAATTATTTCTACAAGTCATCAGTCAATGGAATAACTTGTTCAAGTGATCAGTCAGGGGAATTACTTGTACAAGTGATCAGTCATGAGAATACCTGCTAGATTTGAAGTTAGGAAAATTTACATACACATGAAGTTGAGGTATGCACCTGCAATACCTACAACATTGTGGTCTGCCAAATTTTACATTCACTTTTGCGACACGACGTGAATGCACTGTGACATGCGTATGTACTTTGACGTGCAATACACATTTTCCAGATACCTTGTTTGCTGAGGGATATGCCCAGGGAAGTTGGGTTGGTAGATCGAGGAATATTTTTTCATTTCTCATTTACTGGTGTCTCATGGTTGATCAAGTCATGACATGGGTGGAAAATTTATGTTGGCAGAAAAGCTGTACCTAAATAATATGCATGAACTGAGCCTGCCCTGATGTTTTTATCATTTGCACTGCACAACAGTTCTTGCCATGTCATACAGTAAACACAATGTCTTGGTATTATAGAACAGTCTTAACAATACATTCTGTCGGACATTGACAGTCACGCATAGAACAGATGCCAGTGCAGCAGCCTGCTTCAAGTGTTCAATGCAAGGCTTGACAACCGTCATTGTGGAAACAGCGAGATTACATCTACTTATTCAGATGTATTTAAGTATATTGTATTATAGACCTCATCAGGATAGCACATTCTTGCTAGAGTCAAAGGTATTATAACGACAACACAGTGTTCACAATTGTCCAACGATATTGGGTCACATATCTTTCTCCAACAATTTTAAAATGGACTACATGTAGACTTTATTCCCTTGCTTCAAAGACACTTTTGATAACATGAACAATGCAAAGAAGCCCTCGGGCTTGGGGGTATTTAAATAGGGTACTGTAGGGGTTCATAGAGATCAAAATAATCATTTTTTTCTTGCTGAATTGAGCTTTTGTCCAATCAATGTTCAGATTTTCCAAACTTTTAACTTACCCCTTAATGTGTAATACTCTTATTCTAACAATATCAATTTTGCCATAATTTTTTTTTTTTGATAAGTAGTTTAGCGTGAATCTTGGCTTCTGTACTAACTTTTTGAGTGAATTTTACTACGGTGCTAACTTAATGGTGTTAAAATGTTGACTTACATCATCCCCTGCTCTGGTTGATAACAAGCAGCAGGGCTCGACATTAAAGAATACCCAACTGTCCGAGACAGGTGAATGTAGCACTGGGGCAGGTAGTTTCTGAGCTGACATGCCGACTGGACAGGTCATTTTGGCTGAATAAATTCACCAGCTGTGCATCTGTCTTGACTATTGAAACAATCAAGTTTTCGCAGTATGGCAGACCTTGTCAAATACGGTGACGCAAGACTTTTAATTATAGTTGTTCGTTTTTTTTTCTTAGCGCGAGTGCACCCTTTCCCGTATAGTCATGATAGTGTATTTGCCGTGATGCTCCCGCACATGGTTTTCTCCCGACTCGGCCGTTAGACATTTGCTCATTGGCCGACGTTGGTCTCGCTGGGGCCTATTGGCCAATCGCGGAGGAACTTATTCACTCTGCGGCCAGTTGCAAAATGTCGGCCAAACAATTTTCGCTGTCAAAGTTGAGCAAGTAGGAGTGGACCTTGGACAAGTAAATTTGCCCACTCACCTGTCCGACAGGACAGTTGATTTGAAGATCTAATGTCGAGCCCTGAAGCAGTTGATGGCAACAAGCGATGGGTGAGAAGTCAAGAGTTTTATTACCTAGTAACCATAGTAACTCAGAAAATATACATGTAGGTGAATGTGACTAATTTTTGATAGGCTTCTACTGCTTGGTGACCGCGTCTGTGGTTGAGTGAATAGAATTTAACGTCGCTTTCAACAATATTTCAGCTATATCACGACGAGTGAGTGAGTGAATAGAATTTAACGTCGCTTTCAACAATATTTCAGCTATATCATGACGAACCAGATAAGCACCAACCAGCCCAGTTGTGTTCCTGCTACTCCAAAGAAGAAATCTTTGAAGCAGCATGGAACCAGACACCCTCCATCCACCCTATAAAACACGGAGGACAGCGCACAAGACACAGACAGGGCGCTTACATGGTGCAATAAAGACGAGTGATATTACAGTGCTAGACAGCACATTCTGAAGTTCCTGTCGCCTCTCAGCAAAATGCATTGAAGCAACAGGAACCTGAACCCATCCAACCACCCACCCGCCCACGTATCTGTGTCATGTAAGCTTGGTGCTCCTGTACTCATTGTAGTATTGTAGTACGGTGGTAATGATGAAACAGAGATGATCTACACATGTACACTAATGATGATAATATTCCATTGCTAAGGCCATGGTCACCTGTCTGGTTGTTTACCATCACCTTGAGGTTTTAAATACACATACTAGATACTATACATGTAATTATTTATTATTAATTACATGTACATGTATTAAATTGCAAGTCAATTGTACATGTATATGAATACGAATAAAATTAGTAAGTTTTACTAATGAAAATGTAAATCCCTCATCTATTTTATTTTATTTGCCTTGAAAATATAGATGAGAGCTGGTCATGCTAAACAAATAATCAAGTGACAATGGCTTAATTGCACACGAACCTATACATTTTTCTTTGTTTCCCCTCATATTGCCCAATTAGAAATGCAATCACAAACCGCAAATTATTCAAAAAGTTATTTATCACCAGCGGACATCCTTAATTCACTTAATACTGAGCTCATTACTATGTTTACAACCTTCAAGTGCATGTGGTACATTCATAATACTTAATACAAAAACAAGATCTTAACCTGGGTACTTGTATAACATATCAGCTTATATCATTGCATCTCAGATTTTCCCCTCAATTATGTATGTTTTTCCTGGAAAGCCAACACATTAAGGTTGATCAAGGAGGTATCACTTAAAGATGTAATCAGCCTCAAATCTGGGCTGAAATCGATGTCTCTCAAACTCAGCGAAAGTGACATATGTTACAACAGGTACAAAATGAAACACATCTGACCACAAGAAACTAAACTTGTTTCTACCATTCACGAGAAAATAGAAGGAGTTGATCTTTAAAAATAAACAGCATAGCATGCCGTTTATTTTTCCACGGCCGTGTCAACAAGCGTATACACGTATGGTGCATTCTACCAACGTATGCTATGCGACATCACCGAACCGTAGGCACGAGCCATGACGCTATCCCATGGCTGCAGCTGTGCAGCCTTCAAATTCGTGAGGGTCGCCGCGTCACTCATACGTCACGCAGTGACGTCATTTTCCTCTCCGCGTACAACACACACTCAATGGCGAGACAGAAAAGCCGTCGAAGCGGACAGAGTTACAAATTTCTCTGACAAGATATTCTTGCATTCGTTGTATATGACGATCCCACTGTCATCAAATATAATACATATGATGCTTTGGTGATCTTCCCTGCTGAAAAAACGCACAGGGGAGAGTTTACAAAATCCATCCATTTTGAGGCTGATTACATCTTTAAGGATACGCTCTACATTCTACATTTTTGAAGAGCTACACTCGCTTTTGTTTACTGTGCAAATTGACATCAAATAACCAAATAAAGTTATAAGGTACTTATAACTTTTCCAATTTATTGCTGTACATGTACATGTATGTAGCAAATAACTTGGCTAGGTTATAATTTTTATAACTTCTGTAAGGTTGTCCCCTGACTGGTTATAAAATGTAACCTACACTGATAAATACATGTACTCCTGCTTAGAAAGCGGATCTTTTGACACTTTGCGGGATCTCAAAATCAGATATGGCTCTAATTATCACTTTCGTTGACGTAGAAAGCTGTTTCTGTTTCTTAAAGATTTTAACGGTTGCGTCCTGTATTTCGTAGGCTCGATTCACTTGAAGTGTTTCAGTGAATGATCCCCAACACGATAACATTGCTGAACCAGTCCTGTCCGCTATTATCTTATCTTGTTGCGCCGTCTTATTGATCATGCGTCTTCCTTCTTCGCTCAAAACAACACAATGGATGGTCACGAGGGCACCTAAGGGCAGATCCCTCATCTCTTTTAAGTCCGTTATTGGACATATCCTCTCTATATACTCGAACGGTAAACTCTCCTGCTCAATGATGGCAACGTCTGAATTATAAGAAATCGAGTAGTTTTTTATGGCATACCCCGACACCTTGGCCTTCCCTATGACCACAGGTACGTGATTGAGTTCGGCTTTTTTATACGTTGCCATATCCCATGGGTTATAAGCAGTACAGTGAGTGTACTCTGTTTCTGATTCTTGCAAATGAAAGTTGAAATATTTGCTATTATTTCGGGTATTTGTGTGGACATCAGTCAGACCATGAACATAGCCACGAATGGTTTCGTCAGTGGTCAGTAATCTCTTTCGAAATGCTTTGGATGCAAATAAACGATGAGATATCATAGGCTCCACAGATGAATGGCTATCAGGCTGCGAGTTTTTTCTTGGATTTGCTGGGATCTGAAAGGAAAATGAAGGAATCGTTAAGAAACAGGACTGCAAGAACTAAATTTTCACTTCACCTTTCCCCCATTGATGGGTTAACAATGGACAGACTCCAGACATCGATAATTGAGCAGCTTCTCGCTGCAATCTGTGGGTCATGAACTCTCATTTCTTCCTATGTTTAATATGAGAAAATATTCTGAGCTGACGATAACTGGTATACATATGTTCCAATTTGAAGTTACCAAAATATGCATCAAGATAATCGTAATCTTTGAATAGCAGAGTGATACAATACATATTCACCACAGTTCTACCAGTTATCACCAGTTAATAAATATTCCCCCATATTAAATCATAGGCCAAAACCAGATTTCAAGACCCGAAGTTTGGGACCACAGACAAGACTGAAGCTCAATGATGCTTGTCCAGAGTAAGTCTTTTGTTATCGCAGTAATGAGGGAAAGGTAAATTTGTGGTGAATGACCAATGGGCATAGATCTTGCATAATTTGTTTCAGAACAATTCCACCACAACTCCCTCATCCAATGGCCAAATCTGGGTTCATACTCCATGTAAGATTCACGAGACAAAGCATACAATAGCCAAGTCTGGGTACCCAGGGAATGAAATAGACAAACAAATTCTAGTTGCCCATCGGCAAGCACGGGCAACTAACACATCCAAATGCATTGCAATTTGGACAGAATTTGGTTGCCCAAAGGAAATTTAGGTTGCCCCGGGCAAAGGGCTATTTCGCACCCTGGTACCGTACAACAATATGACTAGACTTGAGCCTTTTCGGATGCACACGACCCAGACAAAAGCCTCAAGCTGATTGAATTCTAAATTAGAAAGAAGACATGGGAATCATTTGTACAAGTGATCAGTCATGTGAATACCTGCCAGATTTGAAGTTAGGAAAAATATTTACATGCACATAAAGTTGAGGTACATGTATGCACCCTGCAATACCTGCAATATTGTGTTCTGCCAAATTTTACATGCAGTTGTGACATGTGACACAAAATGCACTGTGACATGCACATGTATGCACTGTGACGTGCGATACACATTTTCCAGATACATGTAGCTTGTTTGCAGAGGGATATACAGGAAAGACATGTAATTTCACTCTGCAACACAGGTGAGTTTCTCTGCAGATTGATATGTATATGCAATTGTTCACCACTTGGGCTAAATTAAAATATACAATGTTTGCGGTGACGCAATCCACCCAGGAAAGTTGGGTCAGTCATGTCGGTAGATCGAATAATATTTTTTTCATTTCTCATTTACCAGTGTCTCATGGTTGATCAAATAATGGTTGGAAAATTTCTGTTGGCAGAAAAGCTGCACCTACATGTAAATGATATGCATGAACTGAGCCTGCCCTGATGTTTATATCATTTGCACTGCACACATCCTGGAACAGTTCTCGCCATGTCATACAGTTAACACAAAGACTTGGCATTACAGAACACTATCAACAATACATTCTGTCGGACGTTGACGGTCACGCATAGAACAGATGCCAGTGCAGCAGCCTGCTTCAAGTGTTCAATGCAAGGCTCGACGACCGTCATTGTGGAAACAGCGAGATTACATCTACTTATTCATATGTATTTAAGTATATTTTATTATAGGCCTCACCAGGATAGCACATTCTTGGTAGAGTCAAGCGTGCAACAACAACAACACAGTGTTCACAATTGTCCAACGATATTGGGTCACATATCTTTCTCCAACAATTATAAACTGGACTACATTTAGCACTGCAAGCAAATTTCCATATTTTAATTGAACGAGAGATCCTGAAGGATCTTGGCGCCCACCATTGTCCGATAATTGTAAGCTAATGACTAGAGGATCTTTTTGTCCATTGTTACTAAGTACAAACGATTGATTTGTAATTTTGCTTACAGAATTTCGAATCTGAGCGAAAAGGATCAGAAAAGGTCACTGAAAAACACCAAGATATAATCTAAGTTTCAGGAGTTTCAAGATTTCTAGAAACTGTACTTATGTCGGTTGTTATAATACAAGAGAAATGAGCAAAGTTAATCTGAAAGTGAATGTACATGTACGGAGGATTCTTCGCCTTTGTTTCGTAGCATTTTTTTTATTTATTTTTTTGCACGTGTCATCATTGGGTACTGGAAGCGAAGACCAATCTCTTTGACACTTTGGCATGAGCTATGAAACATACTTAAGATTTTATAATTAAGAACGAGTGCTAATTCTGTTCTGTTTATACGGCTATTTTGAGATATCTCTTTTAAGATACCATGCCTGAAAATAGCAAGATGGTACACTACTTAATACTGAAGGGATCCGGTCTGCGCAGTAATGTTGAAACTTCGAAAGTGCCTGAATCCTGATTATCTCCCTTGGATCGAAACATGCAGTAGTCTACAGTTGTCGAGTTGTGACGTTGAGTCACAAGAGTGACGTCCCTTCATGTAGCCGACCCGCCGGCAGACGAAAGGGTGGAGCAGTTCACTTGCTACTGCATGGACTAAAGAAAGCTGATTTAAAATTTGAAGAAATACATTTTAATTCCGAATTATTTGAACTCCTTGATATGGAAGGTGAAGGTATGGATATTCTCTATAGTCAATATAGTCAATATATAGAATATTTCCCACCGTTTGATCCGCCGACTCTTGTGATGCAACGTCACAACTCGAGAATACCGAATTAATTTGAAGCGTAACTTGGATTTTCGAATCGGACCAAAAAGGTATCTTGCACTACTAGGCCCCATGTGGGCCCTGTGTACCAATTAGAAAGATCCGGACCATGCAGTAGTTCCTGAAAAATCGCGATAACAAGGTTTCATGGAGAAATTCAAGATGGCTGCCTTGTGGCCATATTGGATTTTCGATTCGGACCGAAAAAGGTATCTTGCAAAACTAGACCCCAAGGGGAACCTGTGTGCCAAATTTGAGAAAGATTCATACAGTACTTCCTGAGAAATGACGATAACAAAGTTTCATGGGGAAATCCAAGATGGCTGCCTGGTGGCCATATTGGGTTTTCGAATCAGACCAGAAAGGTATCTTGCACAACTAGACCCTAAGGGGAACCTGTGTACCAAATTTGAGAAAGATCCATGCAGTAGTTCCTGAGAAATTGCAATAACAAGGTTTCAAAGGGAAATCCAAGATGGCTGCCTGGTGGCCATATTGGATTTTCGAATCGGACCAAAAAAGGTATCTTGCACAACTAGACCCCAAGGGGAACCTGTGTACCAAATTTGAGAAAGATCCATGCAGAAGTTCCTGAGAAATCGCGATAACAAGGTTTCATGGGGAAATCCAAGATGGCTGCCTGGTGGCCATATTGGATTTTCGAATCGGACCAAAAAAGGTTTCTTGCACAACTAGACCCCAAGGGGAACCTGTGTACCAAATTTGAGAAAGATCCATGCAGTAGTTCCTGAGAAATCGCGATAACAAGGTTTAATGGGGAAATCCAAGATGGCTACCTGGTGGCCATATTGGATTTTCGAATGGGACCCAAAAAGGTTTCTTGCACTAGACCCCAAGGGGAACCTGTGTACCAAATTTGAGAAAGATCCATGCAGTAGTTCCTGAGAAATCGCGATAACAAGGTTTCATGGGGAAATCCAAGATGGCTGCCTGGTGGCCATATTGGATTTTCGAATCGGACCAGAAAAAGGTCTCTTGCACAACTAGACCCCAAGGGGAACCTGTGTACCAAATTTGAGAAAGATCCATGCAGTAGTTCCTGAGAAATCGCGATAACAAGGTTTCATGGGGAAATCCAAGATGGCTGCCTGGTGGCCATATTGGATTTTCGAATCGGACCAAAAAAGGTTTCTTGCACAACTAGACCCCAAGGGGAACCTGTGTACCAAATTTGAGAAAGATCCATGAGTAGTTCCCGAGAAATCGCGATAACAAGGTTTCATCCAAGATGGCTGCCTGGTGGCCATATTGGATTTTCGAATCGGACCAAAAAAGGTTTCTTGCACAACTAGACCCCAAGGGGAACCTGTGTACCAAATTTGAGAAAGATCCATGCAGTAGTTCCTGAGAAATCGCGATAACAAGGTTTCATGGGGAAATCCAAGATGGCTGCCCGGTGGCCATATTGGATTTTCGAATCGGACCAGAAAAGGTATCTTGCACAACTAGACCCCAAGGGGAACCTCTGTACCAAATTTGAGAAAGATCCATGCAGTAGTTCCTGAGAAATTGCAATAACAAGGTTTCATGGGGGAAATCCAAGATGGCTGCCTGGTGGCCATATTGGATTTTCGAATCGGACCAAAAAAGGTTTCTTGCACAACTAGACCCCAAGGGGAACCTGTGTACCAAATTTAAGAAAGATCCATGCAGTAGTTCCTGAGAAATCGCGATAACAAGAAATTGTTTACAGACGGACGGACGACGGACGACGGACCACGGACAAAAAGCGATTTGAACAGCCCACCATCTGGTGATGGTGGGCTAAAAAAAAACATTGGTCAAGAACTCTTGTCACATGTTGGTGTTGAAAATTTGCATACTGATCACTTTTGAGACACCAACCCTTCAAGACTGAATATAATTATTCCCTTGCTTCAAAGACACTTTTGATAACGAACAATGCAAAGAACCCCTCAGGCTTGGGGGTATTTAAATAGGGCACTGTAGGGGTTCATAGAGATCAAAATAATGAAAAAAATTTCTTGCTGAATTCAGCTTTTGCCCAATCAATGCTCAGTTTTTCCCAAAAATTTACCTTACCCCTTAATGTGTAATTACTCTAATACTAACAGTAACAATACCATTTGTGCCATAGTTTTTTTTTATAAGTTTAACGTGATTCTTGGCTTCTGTATAGACCTTTTGAGCGAATTTTACTATCTGTTATTACGGTATTACGTAAGATGTGACTTCTCTGAACCCCTACACAGCTGGTTGATGAACAAGCAGCAGGGCTCGGCATTAAAGACTACCCGACTGCCTGAGATGGGTGAATGTAGTTTCTGAGCTGATCTGCCCGACTGGACAGGTCATTTTGGCTGAATAAATTTGCCAGCTGTGCATCTATCGTGACTATTGAAGACAATCAAGTTTTTACAGTATGGCAGAACTTACAGTGACTCGAGACCTTTACGTATAGTTTGTTCATGTTTTTCTTAGCGTGAGTGCATCCATTCACATATAGTGTATTTGCCGTGATGCTCCCACACATGGTTTTCTCCAGACTCGGCCGTTAGACATTTGCTCATTGGCCGACATTGGTCTCGCTTGGAAATATTGGCCAATTGCGGAGAAACTTATTCACTCTGCGGCCAGTCGCAAAATGGTGGCCAAACAATTTTCGCTGTCATAGTTGGTTGAAGTAGGAGTAAACCTTGGACAAGTAAATTTGCACACCCACCTGCCCGACATGACAGATGATTTAAAGATCTAACGTTGAGCCTTGAAGCAGTTGATGGCAGCAAGCAATGGGTGAGCTTGGTGATCACATGTCTGTGTCCTGTTAGCTTGGTGCTCCTGTATACTCATTTTTTTGTTGTAATATGGTGGTAATGACAAAACAGTGATTGTCTACATATGTGCGCTAATGATGATAATATTCCATTCCATATTCCATAGGCCATGGTCACTTGACTGGTTGTTAGCATGAACTTGATGTTTTAAATACACATGCTAGAATAAGATACTATAATTATTTACTATTATCACATGTATTAAATTCTAAGTCAATTGTATATGAATATGAAGAAAATTAGTAAGTTTTACTAATGAAAATGTAAATCCCTCATCTATTTTATTTATTTGCCTTGAAAATATAGATGAGGGCTGGTCATGCTAAACAAACAATCAAGAGACAATGGCCTAATTTTGGGTGAAGCCCGAGATCACATGCATGATATTTGTCCATTGTACATGTAAGTTCTGTAAGCTTAGGAGGGAATTTGGCTTAATGTCACACTCAAGTTTGTTTCACTCATATGGTGACAGTCAGTTTGGTTGGTGGAGGAAGCCGGAGTACCCGGAGAGAACCAACGCCCTTCGGCAAGTAACTGACAAACTTTCACACATGGACCAACTGGGTTCGAACCCGTGCCGGTTCAGCGGTGTGAGGCTAGCGGTCACCAGGGAAGCGCCTTAGACCACTCGGCCACCGAGGGCCCCCTGTAAGCTTAGGTCTTACAGTAACCCCACTAATGCATGTACATGTAATTCAACCACAGGAAGAGCAATTTCTTAGTACGATATATATGGTTGATCAAATATATTTAAACAGGAAGTTGATAAAATGCAGAGGTCATACACCTTCGAACGAAGGTCCAAAATTCCATGACTTTCCATGACCAAATTTAGGAAATTCCAGGACATTTACCAGCACACTTTCTCAGAAGTATCAAAATTTTTTACATTGAAATTCTTTATGCGGGGTGGATATCCTGCATAGTCCAGCTCATTATTTGCCTGCATATAAAGGACAACATGGATGGTGGGTCAGTCAGTCGAATACGTTGTTGTTGTTGTTGCTGAGACAGTGTCTGTCATGGTAGTCATCAAATCCATTGATGATGCATGTTGGCTGAAAGACTGCAAAGACTGAAAGACCTACTTGTAACAGAGCAGATCTAATGCTGTCCCACTGAAATATCATGCCGTAGGCAGACATGACACCCTACTCAGTCACATTATACTGACACCGAGCGAACCAGTCTCCTTGCTCTATCCTCTTAATGCTGAGCATAAGCGAGGAAGCAACAAGTTCCATTTTTCAAGTCTTTGGTATGTCCCGGCCTGGGATCGAACCCAGTACCTACCGTTTACGAAGCCGACGCTCTACCATAAGGCCACCGCAGGTATGTCCCGGCCTGGGATCGAACCCAGTACCTACCGTTTACGAAGCCGATGCTCTACCATAAGGCCACCGCAGTGAGGTCTTATTTAATATGGAGCACCCCCAAGGAAAATTATTAGAAATAGACCTTACCTCTGTTCGTCCTGCACTCACGAACCCGCGACCACGACCTCTGCCTCGAAATTTGCCCGGCGAGAAATTGGAAATTCCCCTATTGGCCATATCTACCCGCTCTTTCCACGTCATGTCATCACGATTCCTTCCATATGAGGATGAGCTAGGCTTTAGCTGATCTGAAATGGACAAGAATATATTAAACAAGAGCCCAAGTGGCTTCAATACACATCTTATATTGAATGATAAATTAAAATGGGCTTAACTCTTGGTAACTAGCTGACCTTGAAACAAGAGCCAAGAGCTCACATATCCCACACTGAAATCGACAATAGTCAAACACAAGAAAATAGTAGTTTTCCCGCAAATGGATTCCTTACGGACAAGAGAATTTTTCATGAAGGAAGAAGTAAGTGATGAAGTAAACCTTTGCTCTTGAGTTAATAAACAGGTATGAATTTCATAAAGGACCCCACTCCCTATTAAATTAGTAAATGTATGTTTTTTTATTTCACAACAGTTTAACTAAATGTAGCTGTTTCAAACATGGGAGATAACTCCACAGAACAAATCCCAATACATGTAGGGGAAAGAACTCTGAATATTCCAACCTAACACACATTGTCAGCTGAACTTGATTCAGTTTTGAGGGACTGTGACCTCGACCGTTGACAAATTGATCTTAAAATGTATGGCTCCACTTTGCCATGCGAGTAAGGTACAGTACAGGGCATTAAAGACTTGACGTGTTATGCGATTGTAGTGCGTGTCTAACGCGACTACTCACCCGCGTCAATTGAAGACTGTCCCGACTGAAAAAAGTTAAGTGTGCGTCTAAATCGCGAGTATGGAGCGACTATAAATTTTCCGCGTTTATCTCCGACGCGGTCCTGAAAGACATAGACGCCAGGCTGAACGCAGTCTGTTGTTTTCAGGCGAGAAATATACGCGAGATTTCTCAACGGGTGTAAATTTTGTGTGACGTGTTCTTCAGTCGACAAATGATGCGGGGATCAGTACAGAGGCAATTGCATTAATGTTTACACTCGTTTCATTCGCGGTTCGGTTCGGTTATTAAAATATGACCGCAAATATTTTTAATCCGACTGAAGTTTGAACGACTTATGACCGTTATGCTTATGAACGGAGTTTGACCGGAACGAAATGAACGGACCGGAGCGAGAATGGGAAGGCTTTCAATTTACGAGAAATAATGAATGAATGAATGCAAAGTTATGCCTGTGCATAAAGTTGAATGACTGACAGAATGGATTAGAAACCCGTATATAGTTGAATGATGTTTACAAAATGTACTGATTGTAATTGTTATAAATACATAATGTGAACTCCCGGCCAATAGATCCACGTGGTGCGAGTCGGGAAAGGAATGTTTGACCTCTGAAAATTTGTATACCGGTACTCTGAACCCTTGGCCTAGAACAAAAGACGTCCTTATTTCCCTGGTTGGAATCAGTGAGGCTTATAACACGTTCAGTTGTCATCTCTGCATTAATTACGAGGATTATAAACAAGGAAATAAGAGCCGTCTCCCCGCAGTTCCTGGGAATAGGAATTGGAGGTACATTGTAAATGGAATTGACATCGTCAACTCTGCGAACTTTGACCCTGCAGAGCTAAGCCCCGCTGAAAGAGCCGCCTCACGCATACACAATCAATATCATTTATGGAGAAAATTGGAAGGTTTTCTTATTTTTTCTTGTTTTCTTTCCTTTCAATAACTGCCAGAAACTATCCCCCAAAACATCATAATTATTGTTGTTCGGAACTTTCTAAACATTGTATCACAGAGGAAATAATGTATTTTTCCTATTTAAGAAATTCAAGAAAATCTAAGAAAATTATTTTTTACTGTGTTTGAAGAACTTTTTCTTTCCTCATACTGAAAATGACTTTTTATTCGCAAAAACAAATTAAGAGAATCAAGTTCCATATTATTCTGAATGTTTCAATAAATTTTCAGTGACAAACACACACAAATTCTCTTCTTTCTGAACGTTCAAAATACGACTGACCGTGAGCCGCGATCACCGGGATTTGTTTGTAAAACCGAAAATGAAATCTCCCGTGGATATTGATTGACATGATTGCAATTGTAGTTTAAGAGCCGCTTCCCATACGGATTTCGCGGCCCATCAACTCAATGTTTTATTTCAATTTCACGTTACACTTCTTAGTTCATTTAAGATGTTTACAAGCGCTGTATTTTAAAATAAATATACATGTATAGCGTGGATAGCGACAGTTCAGTGATTTTATGCTCAAATAAAATATATTATACTTCAATCTTCTTATTAATTTAATCTGTTGAACTCTTCTGAGATGTGACCGACACCGTTGTTACTTACCTGCTGTGAAGTAATAATACTGAGGTGTCACCTTCAACTCAGTGACGGAGGCAAGTGAAAAACAGTTCAGGGAATTAGCGATTCACCTGGTAATCTTTCGCACATTGGGATTATGATAATATTAGCGGCAGGATGAAATAAAGTGTCACAACTTGAGTATACTTTGCTAAAATGAAAAGGCAAATCTAAGTGGAAGGGATGGGCCGCGAAATCCGTATGGGAATTTTCAATCAGAAGGGATATCATTCGCCTCTGAATACGAAACACCAGATCGAGTACAAAGAGGTCTTTATGGAAATGGATTACAACAACAGATCCCGCCAAAACTGATCAACAGTTTTACAGTTGCCTCCATAACAGATTATATTGTGGAACGCAAATAGAATCTAGAGTGAACAAAAGAAATTCTTCCATAAAGCCTTCATTTTTGCATGAGAAAACCGGAATGTGAAATTGAAGACCGAAAAGTTCCCTGCTGTTATTGTTGTTGCTTTAGCAGTGCGCGGACCTCGGCGAGAGCACTTCTTCGTGCAGACGTTGTGAAATATTTCATTCCAATTCAGAGCATACAAAATTATGTTTTTAGATCTAATATAAAATTGATTGTAGTAGGAAGAAGAAACATATATCTCTGTGATATTGACCATTATTGATGATCTTCATTATTTTCTTGAAGTTGGAAATCCTTCCGTGCAGGGCCTGATCCAGGCCGTTTTTGAACCCGTTATAACGGGTTTGGGCGCCATGAATTTGGGCGCCCAATGAGAAAAAAAAAAAAAAAAAAAAAATTTGTTAGCAAATTCCCTCTGAACAGGCTGAAACCTATATTAATGCAATTACTATTGCCAAATATTAAGTTATCAGGCTGTATTTAGACCATTCAATACTCCCACAGCTTCCATGGGCTTCGACAGTCCCACATCGCGGCCTATTTCACTATAACTTATCACACTCTGCGCCAAGTAAGGGTGCCCAAACTAAAAGTCTAGATCAGGCCCTGCCGTGTGATGACAAGTGATACCACAGTATAGCGTGATTTATGCAGGCAAATAAAATGCGGACACTGGCAGATAAATTTTATAAATATCCTACAAAACACATTTATATAGACTCCAGATTCTAGGTACGGTAATCAATTTGACCAGAATGCGTAATATTAATGAAACTGCTCAGTGGAATTTGAAGTCCTTTCTATGACAATCCCAATTCAATTGCGCTATGAACGCGTCCGAACGAGCATTCACCGACAATTACTGTTCTCCGCGAATCATTTATTTAACAATACAAGCAATGTCACACCGATGGCGCTTTTAACTGATTTGCATAAAACATGGTCGCGTTTTCACCAGTTATTAAATAACGCGCCAAAACTAACAAAAGGACATACCTGGTACTCGCACTTGATCTTTAGAACGCGACTGGAACTTTTCGGTGGGCACCGGACACATATTTTTGTTTTTATTTCATCGCGACTAGTGTCAAGTCTTTTCTGCTCTGTACTGTATACTCACAGTTTGGTACCAAAGTTTGATTCTGGGGTCACAGTGACCTTGATTATTGACCTTGACCTAAATTTGGTACATGACAAACCGTCTCTCCGTAATTCCTCAATGCACACAAAAAATCATGATTTTCAACAATTTCACGATTTTACCTACCTTTTGACCTACATTTTGGTATGTGACACATCGTGTCCCCCTTATGTATCTACTCTAAAAAATGTTATTTTTAATAATTTCCTGATTTTGGGGTCACAGTTACCTTTGACCTTGACCTAATTGTTGGTATGCGGCACTTCATTTTTCCCTATTGAATCCACTCACAAAAAATTAACAATTTTTAATGATTTCCTGATTTTTCAGTCACACTGACCTTTGACCTCGACCTACATTCGGTATGCAAAACATCATTCCCCTAGGGCATCCACTCACCAAAAATTAGAACTGTAGATGGAAAACTGTCAATGATCAATGATTTTCTGATTTTAGGCAACAGTGACCTTTGATAGGGAGTTCAACATTGGCCAATATGGCGGCTGCACTGTCCGACGAAGTGGCTGAAAATTTGCTATATCTCACAGTGTTTGCTATCGCCTATGTTGTGTTTTTTTCCCCTGCGTGTCTTAATAAATATATGTTTGAAAGAATAAGTGTTGCTATTTATTATTTTTGACAAAAATATTATCTGCAAAGTGTCCGTCTCAGAGTAAAATACATTTGTTTGAAGCGTAGGCTGACAATCACATCGGCAACGGCACGGCGGTTGTTCGGGATATCCCTGGTTTGTCTCTATCAAAACACTGGTTCTCGATTGGCTATAGCGGTAAATGACGTATCAAATTGAAATATTATGGGATGGAACCGAGATGAGAGATTTCTTTGAGAAAATCCGAAAGAAACGCAAATGTACAGTATCCGAGTATATTTTTACGTAGTTCTGATACGTTTTCGGCCATCTCGGTTACGTTGTATTGTAGCCCGACGTATTTTCTACACTCTGTGACAAAAAATGTCCTCAATATTGACCGAGAACTGGTGTTTATTTGAGAAATTTCAAAGGCTATTGCCGCAGATTTCACGACGAGTCAACTCTCCAGTTTTAGAGGTACGAATAGTGCCCGTTACCCCTAGTAACTGTGACGGACACCTTGTAAAATGGCGGACCTGAACTTCGTCCCGCTGTCTCTTTCCAGCTGGATCAAGGCGGATATTGAGAATCTAGTGCACTTGCGCATCAGGAATGATAGATTTACTTTTATTCCTGGATATTATGTAAAGCTTTCAGTGGCAAGGTCAATCTTCTCTTCGTGAGAATAATGAATATACGTAACGATTTTTTTTGGAGGGAGGAAGTTTCTTACACGGAACAGCTTGGGCTGCGATGTATTGTACTGCACTTCGCACATGCGATGTCGCTGTTCCATTTTCCGGGAGTACTCCCACGTCGGATTGTAACTTTACCATTCACTCTCGAATATGATGATGATGATGATGATTTCTGTTATTGTTCCGCTCCAATAAATGAAATCTATGTTTATTTTACGCAATAAAATTTCTCTGGAAAATTACATTTCTACCAAATATATTTATTTTTTACTTCATGGAATGATATATCTAAAGTTTTGAAAGTTCAGTTCAACATTTTTAGGCCTACCGTGTAGACTGCAGATTTTTTTTGCATACTACATTTTCATAAATTTATACAAGAATAAATATTACATGAAGTACGAAGTTGCAAAATTTAAAATTGTTTCATTTTGAATGAACAGGTGACCAATATAAAATACTCGATTCAAGCATCTCTTTTGTCTTCCGTTCCATTCCAATGTAAGCTGTTGTCCATCAAAGAATTTAAAGAATGTTTGTATTGGATTACAATATTAATCCAATACAATGTCCATAAAATGTGCATGTAACAGTATTGTCACTGGATGAAAAATATAACAAAACTATAATTCCAAATTCAATATGCAAATTTTATTCTCATATATTTGCCTACAAATTCTTCATTGCAAGAATACAAATAAAGCAGAAACAGGACGACTTTCAGTAATGTGCGTGATACCATTTGAGAAAAATCAATGTCAAAATTATGTGTGTCCATTATTACATACTACTGCTGAATTCTGCTCTCCAAGAGCTTCAATTTGATAAACACGACTATGCCGAGCACGACTGATTGGTGGCCATATTTGATGGCGGCCATCTTGGAAATTGGTTTTCAGAGTTTGAATTATCTCCCCTTTTTGCACCGTTTTCGAGTTGTATATTTAGGTACAATACAAAGATGATATTTACCCCCATACAATACTCGATATACCTGATACAATATGTTTTCGGAAGAGTCAAAATACAATTTTGGTAAATTAGCTTCAATTGATTATGCAAATATATGCAAATTAATCATTGAGATATGCGAGAATACCCTCCGTAACTAATAATTTTGTAATTGCCAGGTTTCCATTTAGTTGCATGCAAAATTTCAGCACTCTGAGCAAGTAAAACAGAATATAAAGCAGATTGTGTCAATTTTCAAATTGAAAATAGTGTCAAAATGATACCATTTAGTGGGTAATTATGTAATGTTATATATATAGCCCCGAAGGGAGTGAAATGTCACACTTGCCGAACTTCGGTTGGCATGAGAATGGCTTATAATTGTCCGATTTTCATAATTTTTGCTGCAGTGAACTCCTTATGGGAAACCCTTTCCATAAATATTAGTTTGCTTGAAATTCTTCAATGAAGGTTTTTTTCACTGAACTCCCTACCTTTGACCTCTGACCTCGACCTCAATTTTGATACGCGACACGTTGTCTCCACCTAGTGTATCCACTCACGAAAAATTGCGACTGTGGATAGAAAATGTTCACAGATATAGACCGGACACGAACACTTCAGTGATTTCCTGTTTTTCAGGCCAGTGACCTTTGACCTCTGACCTTGACCTTCATTTTGGTACGCGACACATCGTGCCCCCCTAAGGTATTCACTCACCAAAAATTGGAACTGTGGATAGAAAACTGTCCCAGATATAGACCGGACACGAGGGACGGACAGACGGACAGATGGACAGACAGACAGACGGACGGTAACTGCTATAACATAATACATCCGCCTTAAAGAAAACTTTAATTAGGCTAAAAAAAATTAGAATGGTTGTTCTCAAGGGTTGGGGTGGGTGAGCTGTTCATTAGAGAAGGCAGGTAATATTTCAGACACTCTTAGTTATAATGTCATTAATCCATAGCTAGACACATCACTCATAGTAACACCATATACACCTTCATAGTCTGTGAACGAAGAAGCATCTGAGAACTGGGTTTTTAGTCCAGGATGACGAAAAATATGAACTGGAAACATATTTGGTTTATACTTTACTCAAACTAGTGTTGTGATAAACATTCAACATTGAAAGTTTGAATTCTGCTTCAGATTGATGGAAGACTAGAAATTTCAGCTGCTTCAGGGAGAAATATTTTGAACTGATCACCCCCATTAGAGGATATGGTACATAGCAGGACTGTTAACCCATGGTATCCATATATGAAGAGGGGCTATCTTATTCTGATTTGTAGGGGGTTTATTAGAAATGTCTTGCACCGTTAGGTCAGATCTAGTGGTTTGCTATGTATCAAACTACGCAAATGTGTGCCTTGAAAAAAAGATTTATTTTTGTCATTAATAAATATGTAAACTTCTCTTTCATTCGTCGGCAGGGGGGGGGGGATTTGGTTTAATATTTCACTCATATATGGTGACAGCCAGTTTGGTTGGTGGAGGAAGCCGGAGTACCCGGCGAGAACCACCACCTGTCGGCTCGGTATATCTGAAATTGCATGCCTGGCAGACATTGTAAGACTTTACTTACCAAGTTTCCCAGGTTGTACGGATGGTTTCCTATCTCTATCCTGCTTGGCATCTGCAAGAACAACGCAAGGTTTAATAATATTCCATCTCGCTTATCCTCTATCAGAAACCGACTGTCGGTCATTCAGGGTTGTTCCAGAAAAATGTACATGACAGAGATTTATACAAGTAAATATTTTCACTACCGAAACTCAACATTACTGAATATGGACTTTTTTTTCAGTTCTGAAATTTTTTGTGACAGAATGTGACCTCTTGTTTCAAAAATTTTAAACACCAGTATGGCAAATAGTGACTGTTCCAGCCTAAATGTTATGCATAAATGCCAGAGTGACTGGTCCCAGGAAATATCCATCAGAATTTGAAGGAGCTATTTCACATTATAAAATTGAAATGAAGATTAGCCCAGGCAAAAAAAAAAAATTTTACAAGTAAATTTTCTGTTATTAAGCTAAAACTTACCTCACTTCCACTCTTTGCATTTCTTGTCTACATGAAATATCACAGTAAGAATTTAAATGACACAGTTATCTCCCCTGCTAGTCACCTGATTGCATAGCTACCCACAATTCTACTTCCTTCTTGTTCCACTGCGATACATGGTCTGGATGTATCATAGCGGGGAGGTTGGGTGGGCATCACTGGAAGTGAGGTAAGTTTTAGCTTAATAACAGAAAATTTACTTGTAAATTTTTTTTGTTATTTGCGCTGAAAACTTACCTCACTTCCACTCTTTGCATAGAATGCCACCGTAAGGTAGGTGGGCAAACTGATACAATCCGTGGTAGTGATAAATGCCATACATAGTGACTAGTTCAAAGTAGAAATCCTAGATCTTCTACCTCACAGAGGATCCATGAAATCATACAACAGTAATAACCTGTATGCCTATGGTACACAGGGAACCTCTGTTGCTACTCTGACTTCAGGCTGAGATGCAATATACGCCCCCCCCTTTTTTTCGAAAGGGGCCCCGAGAGAAAAAATGCACTCACCCGCAAGCAGGGTTACAACTGTACGCCCGGACTTTTGTAGCTATATTGCTGGCCTCGGTCCCCCTGACACCCGCTGTGCGGTCACAAGTGAGCCGATAGAATAGAGGTCGTTACATGCCAACGTCATGTCCCGGAGATAGTAGGAGGCAAATGTCGTGTTTGACCTCCAGTAGCACGCCCTCATAATGTCTGTCACCGATCTGTTGGTCCATAGAGGCCATGATGCCGCTAATGCCCTAATCTCGTGACCCGAAACGTTTACAAGCGCGGCTTGCCTATCAGTAGCCGTGGAGTACGCTAGCCGAATCGTATTTTTGAGCCAACTCGAGATAGTGTTTTTACTTATTTCTTGTTTGGCTTTGAGATCGAAAGGGATAAACAAACGCCTCCTTCCCGCTCTGATCTCCTCTGTACGATTCAGGTAACACGCAAGAGCCCGAACCGGACACATTAACATGTCTGATTCAAGACCGGACGAAAGGAAATCAGATAAGGCTGGAATTGTGAACTCTCGAGATATGGAATCGTAGAGGGCTTGATTCTTGGCCACAAACTCAGGAACCGTTGTGAGAACTACCTTGCTCCAGTTCCTAGAGTGTCTGATGTTCCTTTTATCGAGCGCATGCAGCTCTGACACCCTAGCTGCTGAAGCAAGAGCCAACAAAAACGAAGTTTTGTATGATAAATATTTTAGCTCAATAGCTTCTATTGGCTCGAAAGGTGGCTCCCCCAATTGCCGAAGTACTAAGGCTAAGTCCCACTTAGGTAATTTCGGAACAGCCGACTGACCAGTTATCTTGTATGACTTGATTAGTGCAGATAAGTTTGGATCAGTCGAGGGATTAATCCCAGTACCCAGTAGAATAGGTTGAGCAATGGCCGCTCTATAACCTTCTACCGTAGCAGGCACCAGGCCCCTATCCCTGAACAGGTACAATAGAAACTCTGCTATCTCAGGGATAGTTGCGCAGGATGGATTAATATCCCTCTCTCCACACCAAATATCGAAGATTGCCCACTTTGAGTTGTATACAGCGGAAGAGGACGGTCGAATAGATTGTGCCATTCGGTGCCCAACCTCCGCTGAAAATCCCGCCTGAGCGAAGTGCTGCTTGAGCACTTGCACACGTGGTAGTGGAACAGTCCTGGTTGGCTGTGGAATGTCGACGTTCCGGGCTGGCGCAGTAGATTGTGCCATACCGGAAGCTGTCTTGGTACATCTACCAGAAGATCCAATAGTTCCGGGAACCACAGCCTTGCTGGCCACCACGGAACAATCAGGTAAACGACACACATGTGTTCGCGGATCTTCTGAAGTACCTTCGCTAGGATAGCTGGAGGAGGGAACGCATATGCTACCATCCTTGACCAGTCCTGCGATAGTGCGTCCACTGCATATGCCGTCGGATCCGGAACCGGCGACATGAACAGGGGCAGTAGATTGTTGCGCCGAGTGGCGAACAGATCTATGTGTGGCATCTCCCAGACATGAGCTATTTGTTTTAGTATGTCTGGGTGAAGTTGCCACTCCGTGGGAATTATCTGATTCCGTCGTGAAAGCGAATCCGCTAAGACGTTCAGTACCCCCGGGATGTGCCTGGCTAACACCGATATGTTGTTGTCCCAACACAGGCCGAAAAAGATTTCCGCTCGGCTTTGTAATAGCGGAGATCTCGTCCCCCCCTGCTTGTTGATATAGGACACAACTGTTGTGTTGTCCGTCGCAACTAGCAGGTTCTTGTCGGTCAATACGCTCACCCACGTGCGGATGGCATGTGTCACTGCCATAAACTCCAACACGTTTATATGGTACGAGCGTTCCTCGATTGTCCATAACCCGGATGTCGACTTGGACTCGAGGTGGGCTCCCCATCCTTCCATAGATGCGTCCGTAAACAGGTGATGTGACGGACGAAACGGAAGTAGGGACACACCTGGCATAACGTTGAGTGGATCCAGCCACCATTGGAGGCATTGTTTGACTAGCGGTGTTACAGGTATCCACGGATTCAACTGCCTTTCGACCCATTGATGATTGAAGTAAATCATTAAGGGACGAAGCTGCAACCGCCCTCTTGGTGTTACGTCCTGTGTTGATGTCAAGAGGCCGATTATCGCAGCAAAGTGTAAAGCCCTGGCCTGAGATAACTTGAGGAACTGAGGTATCTTCGTCGTTATCTTTAGCCATCGATCTTCTGGGGGTTTGGCGAGAGCTCGTAGCGTATCGTATTCCACCCCCAGAAATTTGCGCCTTTGTGAAGGAATCAGCTCTGATTTCTCTTCGTGTGGGATGTATCCCAGAGAAGTCAACATCCTTAAGACAAACTGGGTGTCTAGGATTAACTGCTCCTTGCAGGCATTCCTTAGCAGGGAGTCGTCGATATAAAAGTGGTACTTTATACCTAGACTGTGCAGGAATTGTGCCACTGGTGTAAACACTCGTGTGAACACCCAAGGGGAAGTGGATAGGCCGAACGGAAGCACTTGAATTTGGAAGCGTCGTTTGCCGACCATGAATCTCAAGTACTTCCTGTCCCCCGGATGTATCGGGATATGCAGGTATGCATCCCTTAAATCCAGAGAAGTCAGCCATTCCCCTTGTCCGAGTACCGACCGAATAGACCGGAAGGACTCCATGCGGAAGTGTGGCGGTGGAGTGAGGTAGTCCTTGTTGAGGCGCTTTAGGTTTATAACCATGCGCATCTCGGACGTGTCTTTCTTGGGGACCAGAAAGACCGGCGAATAGAACCCGGGTGACGTGTCCGAAACCGGAAGCTCTATTACAGCTGCCTTCTCTATCAGCTTGTCCACAGAGGACTGTATCGCTGATAGATGACCCGTTCGTAATGGTATACGAGACGGAAGGGGATGAGCAGTCAAGGGAGGAAGCGTGTCGAACAATAGGCGATAGCCGTATCTGATCGTTCGAATGACCCACGCTTCCGTCCCGATCCTTATCCAGTTCCTCCAAAACAACTGCAGCCTTCCCCCTACCGGAAGGTCTAGTTGCTGGGGAACTGGAAACGTTATGTCTCGGTGTTCCCGCCATACCGGAAGCCACCCGGTACGGCCCGAGACATCAGGAATCCTTCTTTGACTGCTTAGATTTCCCCTTACCCTGCTTCTTATGGCCATAGGTCGATACTCTTGGCTCTAAAGAAGTAGGCGCTTGGTTATGCTGTTGGCCGGAAGCACCCTTATTAGCCTTGGAACTAGGCGGGTTCTTCTTAGCCTTCTTCGCCTTTGGACCCGACCCGGAAGCCATAGGTCTTTTAGACGAAGCACCGGAAGCAACTGACCTGTCATGCTCTATACGATCCATTTCAGGTCGAACTTCGGCAACAGCATCACCAAACAGTAAAGAAGGAGCCGTAGATGTCTCTAGTAGACTCCTCTTTACAGCTTCCGGTGTGTAACTATGCATAAAAGGAATGAAGGCCTTTCTCCTTAAATACACTAGCATAGAAGATAGGTAGGCATTGTGTACCAGTAAATCTTCTACAGCACCGGAAGCAATCTTCTGGTAGTCAAGAACGAGGTTTATACCCTCCTGTAACTGTTCTTGACTCTCCGCGCCCGACAGCGAAAATAAACCATCCTTTATGGCTTTAAGAAACCAGTCAAGGTGATTCGTAATCGCCACTCCTTGTCGAGCAGTTTCCTCAAGTACTGCGGCCTGTTTGTTCGTGCAAGGAACATCCGGATTACTAGGCACTTTAGTATTGCTAGAGCATAAATACTGAAAGTCGCCGTTCACCTCTGCAGACCGGAAGCTAAACGGTGAGTTATGTACGCCGTAACTTCGTGTGTTTGGCTTCTGTACTGGGAACGGACCAGAAGATCCTGCAGGGCGGAAGCGAGCTTTTGGTCTCAACCTTATAGCACGTTCCTCCTGCGTAGTGGGTTCTGCTAAAGTTCTATGGAACAAGTGGCAAATAGAATGAATAGCAGTTGAGGCCGGAAGCGTGGTAGCCGACCTCGTAACCCGGTTTGACTCTCCTGATTCAGTTTCAATATCCCCCGCATGTGGGACCGGAAGCTGCATATCAGGAATTAAGTCATAGATGCCGGAAATAAGCTCATAATATTTCCTAGCATCCGGATCAGTATTGGTAGGTTCATTCAATTGAGATCTACCGTACTGGTCCCTATCCACTTCTATAGCTTCCGGGGCTTCCTGCCATGAGGGAGTATTGGAAGGGATAGTCCTCGACAAATTAGCTTCCGGTTTCCTAGACTGTTCAGTCACAACCGGAAGCAGTGGCGTACTACTCCAGAATTGACTGGTCATCATCTCTCTCAATTCCTTCATTTCCTCACGTTGCTGTTCCATACCGCGCAGTATGGCAGCCAATGTGGGATCAGTCACTTGAGAGTGGACCGGAAGCAAGGCCTGACGAGGTGTGTTCACACTCAAGGACCCTCCAGCTGGACGTGAGCACGGCCACTGTAAAGGTCGGTGAACTGGCATACGAGGTCGTAAACCGGAAGCACGTATAGGAGGACGCATCATACGTAATAATCCCGGTCCCGTACCACGAACACCTCCGGAAGCAGATATCTGACCTAAGCCACGCAAGGGCGAAGGTAGACCAGCAACCGGATGCCGCATAATTTGAACTGGTCTGATTGAGGGTTCTTGATAACGCAACTCAGACACAGGCAAAAAATTTGACATATCATGGGTACCTGAATACATACCATACTGCCGTTGTTGCGGGAACCTTAATCTCTGGTGGCCCAGAAGGCTCGTAGACACAAACGTCTCGGCAAGGGAACGAGGAAGGCCACCAGAGTAACCGGAAGCAGGTTGGGGAAATTCAGACAAACCGGAAGCAACAGTTAAAGGCGTAACTGAGCGACCGGGAAGTCCAGGCCTCGACAGCGTCGAGGAAGGTATTTTCCCAACCCCGGACCCAAATGAAAACTTAACATTAGGCTCCTCACTGGTGCTGCCCAAGTTTTCGTAATCATAAGTCGACTCCGATCGAGAGATCGGAGTCCCCTGGCTTTCCCACGCTAAGCCTGGGTCCGTCACCGATTTCCCTTCATCGTCACATCCAGGCGTCCGCTCAATAGGAATCTCCACTTCCACAGTCGTCGTAGTACCAGATTCCATATCTTCGATTACTCCTTCCACTTGTACCAACCGGGTCGATCGCTTACCTGATTGACCCTTCGCCTGGCCTGAAATGGAAGCATCGTGAGCGGGGGGGGTGTTTGTTTATCTTTATTTACGTCCAATAGGCTGACTACCGTAGACCCAGCTACAGAACTAACAAACCCCCTAGACTCCTCGCCTACACTAGTACGAGGAGACTGTGCTACATATGTCTCGTTGGCGAGATTGGTAGGCATAACAACATTATTTCCTTCGTTAGCTGCCAGAGAACCGGCCAGATACACCTGGAATATGCCGGGCGCCCACACAATACACTCTTCACAGGCAGTGTCCCATGTACAGATTCTACCCTGGCGGCATGGCGGACACAATGAGTGAAGGTCATAACTAGGCTTGTCACCTCCACAAGACATGCATGACATTTGAGACATATTTTGAGCCATTTTTACGCTGATAACTTAGAGAATACTTCCCAAAGGACTTCTTGCAGGAAATCAGACGTCTGAGGTAATCCAACTGTGAGTAGTTTCGCTAGAAAAGGCACTTTTTCACGGAGTTGACAATGTTTACTTCCAGCCCTACGAAGCAGTAGAACAAGAAGGAAGTAGAATTGTGGGTAGCTATGCAATCAGGTGACTAGCAGGGGAGATAACTGTGTCATTTAAATTCTTACTGTGATATTTCATGTAGACAAGAAATGCAAAGAGTGGAAGTGAGGTAAGTTTTCAGCGCAAATAACGTCAAATGTTAAAAAATTAATGAAGATAAAGTTGAGGTTTGATCTCACCCCTGCTTCTGTATTTCCCACCATCTCTGTCACGTGACCGAGATGGTGATCGGGAGCGTGAAGGTGACCTTGAGCGATCCCGCTCACGTGACCTGCTATGCCGGTTCATCTGAGGGATTCGGCTATCCTTCTGAGACTGTGCACGGTCTTTGGCCATGAACTTTGAACTGAAATAAACATACACAGACCCTCGTACATGTCATTGAAGAGAAAGACCTACCTACATCTAAATAAAAGTATTATAATCCAAACATATCTAAAAACAGGCACTGGGGCTTTCCAAAAAAGTATGGTACATTGTAGGACATTTAAAAAAAAAAAAAGCCAATATCTTAGACTTAACACATACATGACATAGATTTTGACCTTTAGAAAATAGGTCAAGGTTAGTCATTTTCAACGGACTCCATGTCCATCATTTGCATATGTGGTATAAATTTGGACATTGTAGATACAATCCTTCATGAAATATTGTACAAATAGAATCTGACCTGGATAATATAGGTCAAGGTCAGTTATCTACTTCAGTACACATCTGGACCATCACTTGATGTATACATGGTATTAATTTGTAGCTGTAGTACTTCATGCTATATCATAACATACAGTCAGTGTAACTGGGATAGGCTTCTAATCAATCATCAGATGAAGGAGACCCTAGTTTTAATCCTTCAAAAAACATTGCAAATACTAGAATAAAAGAGGTCAAGGTCATTCAATTTCAATAGGCTTCAGACGCTTCATCAAATGGGATGTGTTATGAATTTACAATGCCCGACTATAATCGTTCTTGAGATGTCAAGTCCACAAGAAAGATGGACAGATGCCAGATGACATCAATGATGACGATACTCAAAAGTAGGACAAACGTGGGAGAATTCTAAAAAAGTAGGAAAAGTAGAACGCTTTATGATGATTAAAATAAGCCTGTCTGAGTTACCAAAATCTGAATCTATAAAACCCAGGGTAACAAGGGCCGATGTGCTTCAATCTGAACAATGCTGAACACATGTGACAGAAAAGGAATCAGATATGAGGACATTCGAATGAACAAGACATTGGTAACCACGAGAAACCTGTAGACAACTGCATCCATACTGTTGTATCCAACAAATACATGTACATGCACTTGTAATACCCTGTCCCCCAAACTGAATACATTTCAGCATGTTCAAGTAGGCTACTATAACTTATCTTGCAAGTGATCTGGATGTTTATATAAATTGAGATGAAATCCGAAAGAAATAGCACTGAACAGACTGGTCAACGGACATACAGTGGTATTTTTCCGATGAAATTTGAATGGCTCTGGGTTTCAGACATAGGCAACAAGCTAGACACACTTGATCAGTTAAAGATGTAATCAGCCTCAAATATAATAGGCTTAAATCGATGTCTCTCTCTAACTCCGCGAAAGGGACAAACAAAAACACATTTGACCACAAAAAAAAACAAAAAAAGTTCCACCATTCAAAAGCAAATAGGAAGGGTGGGGGGGGGGGGAGAGTGTGTCACACTCAAGGGGTTGTTTCACTCATATGGTGAGTCAGTTTGGTTGGTGGAGGAAGTTGGAGTGCATGTGTACCAGGAGAGAACCACTGCTCATCAGCAATTAACTCACAAACTTTCACACATGGATCAGCTGGGCTTGAACCTGTGTTGGTTCAGTGAGGTAAGGCTGGCAGTCACCAGCGAAGCGCCTTAGACCACTCGGCCACCGAGGGCCCCAGAAATAGAAGGAATTGGTCTTTAAAAATACATGGCATGCTGTTAACAACATGCTGTCAACAAGCGTATACACATACATGGTGCATTCTCCCAATATATGCTTTGTGATTTCATCGAACAGTAGCTAGGATTTTATCCCTCGGCCGCAGCTGTTTCACGTTCAGATTTGTGAGTGTCACCCAAACGTCACACAGCGACGTCATTTTCCTCTCCGTGTACAACACATACTAAATGGCGAAACACAAAAACCCCTTGAAGCAGGCAGAGTTTCAAATTTCCGGGACAAGATATTCTTACATTCGTTGTATATGACCATCCCACAATCATCAAATATAATACATGTGATGCTTTAGCAAACTCCACTGGGTAGATGAAAATCGCACAGGGAAGAGTTAACAAAATCCATCTATTTTGAGGCTGATTACATCTTTAAACAATATACTGCATACCAGCAGGTAGTAATCTACCCAAGTAAAATTTATTTTCTCGTTATTTCTCTTACAGACCTGTCATCAATGTCTCGACCAATCCCTTCACTGCTGGTGTGGCGTTTCATGAGATTGTGGCGCAAGTCATTGGGATTACGTTGTATCTTCTCTAACTTTCGCTCATCAATCTTGTGAGACTTTTCATCGTACTCATGCTGCCTGTACACATGCTCATACCGGGGGTCAGGACGGGGGTCTAATCTGTAAATACAAAAGGGAGCAAATTATTGCACATTCACCAAGGGAGATACTCACTTCACCGGCAAGAAGATAATTAGCAAACAGCCACCATAGTGTCTTTGGAATGCTAGAAATTGTGTTTGCGTATGAGATTTGTTAGGAAACATAGAAACGCTATCTCTACAATGCACACTTCAGCACCGTTTGTTCCAGATTTAGAGCAAAATCAATAAAATAGCATACATGTATAAAATTAGGTTCAATTGCAAGAGAATGTGCTGTCCCGCGCTTTCTTCAGTGGAGAAATCATCATTTTTCAACTGCATTTGACTGTTTATCTTGGGTTTCGCTCGACCATTTTCAATCTTTGACCTTTCTACTTTCTATATATGACATGACGGTGACCCGGTCGGGTGGCAAACATAAAACGGTGGATACGACTGAATTAAAATGATGTACATGTAATTCCGTCCTTTCAGCCACTGTCTATGCTTGCCTTTTAGCTGTTGGCTGATATAGGTCACGTGGGCAAAATTACACATACTGATTGTCTCGTCGGCACGTGGGGCGAAACCCGCTTGGACAAAAATGGTAAATTATTTGACAAATTTTGTGGATCAAGCCTCATAAAAACATGGAAATAAACTTTACCGACGGCCGTTGGCAATTCTAATCATCTGGGGAATATTCGCCACGCTTTACCAGTCATGTAGCTTCAAAAACACAGCAAATGATGGATGATTTATATAATTACAAAGGTGATGGAGATAATTACAGTGCTGTCATCAGAAACTGCTATTAACGTGAATAAATTGTTAAAATTTAAAACAGGATGATTTGAGAAAATGGGAAAGTCTTCATTCGGAGCCATTATTAACCGCATGCATCATAACAACCATAATTACATCTGAAAATTTGCCCTTCTGTTATCCTGTGATGAATAGCTGTTATCCTGTGATGAATAGCCATTATCCTGTGATGAATCAACATTATCCTGTGATGAATGAACATTATCCTGTGATAAATAGCTGTTATCCTGTGATGAATAGCCATTATGCTGTGATGAATCAACATTATCCTGTGATGAATCAACATTATCCTGTGATAAATAGCTGTTATCCTGTGATGAATAGCCATTATCCTGTGATGAATCAACATTATCCTGTGATGAATCAACATTATCCTGTGATAAATAGCTGTTATCCTGTGATGAATAGCCATTATCCTGTGATGAATCAACATTATCCTGTGATGAATCAACATTATCCTGTGATAAATAGCTGTTATCCTCTGATGAATAGCCATTATCCTGTGATGAATCAACATTATCCTGTGATGAATCAACATTATCCTGTGATAAATAGCTGTTATCCTGTGATGAATAGCCATAATCCTGTGATGAATCAACATTATCCGGTGATGAATCAACATTATCCTGTGATAAATAGCTGTTATCCTGTGATGAATAGCCATTATCCTGTGATGAATCAACATTATCCTGTGATAAATAGCCATTATCCTGTGATGAATCAACATTATCCTGTGATAAATAGCCATTATCCTGTGATGAATCAACATTATCCTGTGATAAATAGCCATTATCCTGTGATGAATCAACATTATCCTGTGATGAATAGCCATTATCCTGTGATGAATAGCTATTATCCTGTGATGCGATACAGATAGCAGGCAACATTCCCCCTGACAATTTTTTTTTCATGTCACTCAACACATTTTTATGTTTGGCAAACTTCTGATCAAGGATATTTCACTGTAATTTCGCCTGCTGTGGAACTTTCCCCAACCCCCTATTTCTTCTAATTTTTCAAACAGCATTTAGACTTGGAAGTATGTTAACTGAGGCTATTAAGGACTGTGGCATGGATACTTTATTTATCCCAAGGTTAAGTTTTGCTGTCTGAATAATTAGAAGAAATGCAGAAGAACATGTAGATGTGGTTTGCAATCAGGTCACATGCTTTGGAAATAGGCATGTCTTGTACCAGAATCAAAACTAATAAAAAGGCAGACATTCAATTTAAAGGAAAAAATTCCACTCACCTGACTTGGGGCTGCACTCTTTGTTTGCTAAAATTTCTTCTGTCTTCATAGTCTGGTACAGTTCTCTCACTTCCCCTTCTATAAACATACAAACAGAATATTATGACTATGCTGACCTCTAAGTTTAATGATGACATTGAATCAGCAATTGAGAAAACACGTAAAAAAAAAACAGTTCACCGAAACAACTTTATAAAAATCTGCACAGTAAGTATTTGAGCAGGTCCACGGTAGGCATCACTAGAGAGAACGAAGAAGAGGCTGTCTGTGCACCGACCCAGGACTTCTGTTGGTTTGTATATTTGACTTTGCCCTATCTATTAATACAGGACAATATATTTAACTGGTGATAGCTGGCATAATTTTATACATATGTACTATATTTTCGCAGTAATCAAAGAAAGTGCCATTATGCTTAGAATAATGTAAAATTTGGCAATATTACATGGAAATATGCCAGCTATCACCATTTCAAACTATCATCCGGGGTTAATATATAGCTAGGGCAAAGGGAATTTATACGAACCACAGCTGAACTCGCGGTGCACAGACGGGCGGACTCAAATACTTATAGTGTGAATTTCGCATTGATTTAAATGTTGGTTATTTTAATGATACAAGGTTTTCGTGAAGGGGGATTCCCGTGACTGAGAGGGCTGATGACTGAATATTATCAGAGTGGTAAGGTTCAATATCATAAACTATACTTTTGAAGTAGGATTAAATTGATTAAACTTGATTGAATAAGTAAGAATTGTACAACAACAATAACAGCAACTGGTAACATGGTTACTGACCTATTATAGTCGTCATCCATGCGACTTGTTCCGCGATGGCCACCATCATCCCCCTCCATCCATGAATCTCTCTGTCCACCCGGCTGGCCACTCGTCGTTCGGTAATCCACGTCCTGTGCTGAGGAACCCCCCAAACGAGATACAAAGCTGCCTGGTTTGGCCGTTCGCGTGAATACCGGGGAAATTTGATCAGAATCGGGTTTGGATGAGCCGGCAATCATAATTATACGATGTTCCTCGACGGGAAATATTTCATCATCTAGTTTGTCATCCCATCGAAATGTTTTAATCTCCTCACGGTAGAACAAGGGTTTCCTCCCTTCATCTCTGTGCCGTAGCATGACAAAGTCCGAGGAGGAGTTGAACTCACGAAGAACGATATTTGAGATCGGTCCTCGTGAGCTGAGTTTGCGATGGATGCCTATTGTGATATTCTCCTCTATTTCTAGTGGGGGCAGGTTATCCTGTCGGAATCGATCACTCAGCAGCTTCTTTTGTTCAACAGGGGGTGCTGCTGCATACGGTAGATCAGTCGTGCTGCTGACGCCGTACCTCTGAGTTCGAAGGTCGACATCTGAATATTTGTCCCGTTTCACTGCCATGACAGGACTCGGTGCCATTCTGCGCGGGTATGATGGCGGGGAGGGTGTCAGGTCAGCTCTGCTGTAGGTCTCTGCCGGTTTCTTGTACTGCGCTGTTTTCCCCTTTCCGGTGTACTGGTAGCGGTTTCTCTCACCCGGATTCTCTTCAGGTTCATCATCGTAATACGTGTCGACAACAGTTCTGAAATTTATAAAAAAATTATAAAACAGGCATGCGAAGAAGAGCCGATTATTAGGGGAATAAAGAAATCATGTATGATTTGGGATCTGGGATCACAACCCTTTCAAACCAAGCAGATTTTCTTTAAACAAGTATAGGATTCAACGTCATTTTCAACCAGTGCCAACTATCACGACAGTGCATACATGTGCCAGGACGAGAGAGTCCTCCTGGAATTTTCCTGGAATTATCCTGGAAACTATGAACTGACATATATGATATACTGAGATTTAGATTATTTACACAATCCTATATTTTCTATTCGTATTTGACACTTGAGAGCCTTTTTTGATACAGTATTATTCAGACATGTGGCTGTCGCCATCGGGACCCCTCGGGCCGGGCCCAGAGCAATTGTGGAAATAATGTTTCTGATCCCAACAATTCACATATTTGGGGTGGGCATAATTTTATCTGTATGATATAGATCATAGACCGACAAAACAATATAGCAATAGAGCAGTGATTACCTATAGTAGATGTAGTCGAACGATTACTGTCTATTCACAGCAATCCACATAGGTTTGTGTGAACTCCTGAAAAACACATCCCATGGCACCGACTTTCAATAGGCTTCTGGTACTGGCTGTATTAAACAACTGTATGAAGTTTCATTGTTGTGAGTGAAGGAGTTTTTGAGATAATGTGTTTACAAGGATAAAACCAGACAGATATGTATAAAGGGGCATAACTCCTGAAAAACACATCCAATGGCACCGACTTTCAATAGGCTTCTGGTACTGGCTGTATTAAACAACTGTATGAAGTTTCATTGTTGTCAGTGAAGGACTTTTTGAGATAATGTGTTTACAAGGATATGGACCAACAGACATGTATAAAGGGGCATAACTCCTGAAAAACACATCCCATGGCACCGACTTTCAATAGGCTTCTGGTACCAGCTGTATTAAACAACTGTATGAAGTTTCATTGTTGTCAGTGAAGGACTTTTTGAGATAATGTGTTTACAAGGATATGGACCAACAGACATGTATAAAGGGGCATAACTCCTGAAAAACACATCCCATGGCACCGACTTTCAATAGGCTTCTGGTACTAGCTGTATTAAACAACTGTATGAAGTTTCATTGTTGTCAGTGAAGGACTTTTTGAGATAATGTGTTTACAAGGATATGGACCAACAGACATGTATAAAGGGGCATAACTCCTGAAAAACACATCCTGTGGCACCGACTTTCAATAAGCTTCTGGTACTGGCTGTATTAAACAACTGTATGAAGTTTCATTGCTGTCAGTGAAGGACTTTTTGAGATAACGTGTTTACAAGGATATGGACCAACAGACATATATAAAGAGGCATAACTCCTGAAAAACACATCCGATTACACCGACTTTGAATAGGCTTCTGGTACTAGCTGCATTAAACAACTGTATGAAGTTTCATTGTTGTGAGTGAAGGACTTTTTGAGATAATGTGTTTACAAGGATAAAAACAGCCAGACATGTATAAAGGGGCATAACTCCTGAAAAACACATCCAATGGCGCCGACTTTCAATAGGCTTCTGGGACTGGCTGTATTAAACAACTGTATGAAGTGTCATTGTTGTAAGTGAAGGACTTTTTGAGATAATGTGTTTACAATGATATGATGGACAGACGGACGGACGGACGGACAGACGGACAGACGACGGAGGCAACGACAATACCGCTCGGGCAGAATCTGCCCGAGGGGTAAAAAACCCCAAACCTTCCAGAAATTTGTTGGAAGACTCATAATCAAGAATGGAACAGAATTCAATATTGATTATGAAGGCCTCCCTCTGGCATGTCTGGGGCTTTCCAAAAAAGTAGAACAATTTAAAAAACAAAATGACAAAATGTTGTAAACGTATACACTATTGTTATGTGAACGTGTAAGCAATTAATATGGTTACTATATCCTTGAATTTGAACCAATCTGGGTGGCATGATGCAGTCCGTTGACATTCGACTTTCTTACCCACTATTTTCTGTTGGCTGTCAGTTACACTGCAAGACCATGCATTATATCTATACTCTTGGTTGTAACAGTGTATGTCTGCCAAAAATGCTGCACTTAGGAAAAGTTTCTCAGATTAGCCTTTTTCCTACGAAGTAGGCTCTCATTTGCAAATTGTCCGGTAATGAGTGAGTCAGTCCATCTGAATCCTTTCTCCGTCGAAATAAGGAGGACTGTTGGCATTAGAACCTTGATTTTTGGCATGAACGTTCATTAGGGGCACCAGCAAGTTCTGAGCTGACCTACTTATGATGAAAATTTGGCCTACTTAGGTGACCTATAAACCTCAAAATTGGCAAAAACATGTCCTAATGCCACCTAAGACCATGGAAATGAGCTTAATTAGGTCAATGTCGGTGTGACCTGACCTAATTGGGTCAAGGTCAATGTGACCCAATTTCTGACCTAATTTGGTGACCTCGAAATTGGCAAAAACATGTCTCATTGCCTCCTATGACCATGAAAATGGTCAGTCTTAGGTCAACGTACACACTTGAATCATATCAAACCCTACTTCGTTGGTCCTGTGACGTTAGTCACACTGCCATGTGTTAGATTTTTGACAGACAAAATCCCTGAAAAGCTTAACAGATTCTGCAAATGTAGAAAAAAGTATGACAAAGTAAAACAAATTCTGACAAAGTAGGAAAAGTAGGATAAGATGAATGCCTAATTGTGATGAGAAAATCCAAGTTTGCATGAAACGTTATCCTATGCATGGATAGTCTTGTGTATTTGAATCCCAAAACATTTAGACTAATCCCTCTAATAATTCAATCTGGGGGTGATCAAACTTATAGAACAGGAAGTTGACAAAATGATTATTTCTTTGTTATTTTTCATTGATTTTAGACAGTGACAATATTGGATGCACGAATCGAATTTTATCCCAAAATTGGGGATAATTGAATTCAAATAGTTTGATTGAATTATTACAGGAAATACTGTTGTGTATGAAAAATATTCCACCTGGTTATTACACTCCGATAGTGACAGCTAGTTTGGATGGTGCAGGAAGTGGGAGTACCCGGAAAGAAGCATCCATTCATTGGCAAGTAACTGAGAAACTTTCCCACATGCATCAGCTGGGCTCGAAATCCGAGCCGGTTCAGCCTTGTGAGGCTAGCGATCACCAGCGAAACGCCTTAGACCGAGAGCCCCCAGGACAGGTGGATTTTTTTGACCACTCAATCCTAAGTGATTTACATCAGTTTAAATGTGAGGATGTTTTTTGCATCATATACATATACCAATATTGGATCTAATTTACATCTGAGTTTTTCATGTTTTTTTTCTTGAAATGTTTTTCTCTCACCTTTTTCTCTGAACAGGCGAGGGAGATCTCGAACGGGACACTGAACGGGAGAGTGAACGAGACGGAGATCTGTAGCGAGTCTTTCTGGTCGGTCCAAGTGTTGGCTTCACATCTCTAAAATAAACAAAACAATCTTATCCATGTTAGCAGGCCTAGCTACACTCTCCCATTGTCAGAGTTAGTGATCTTCTAAACGGTCTTGTATAAAACCCTCTCTCTGAACTGTGCAGAAAAACATGGTGCGCATGCAATTTCGGTCTGTATCGATTTTGATCGACACATGGTCAAGGAGCATGTATCTGCATACAAGAGAGACGGGAAATGCGCCCAGTATATCTTTTAAAAGAACAAGTTTTGTACCAAATCACTGTACAGTTAATACCCAGAACAATGTCTTGTGTAGATGTGCCGAGCTGAACCCACTCCGCTCCGTTTACAAGCAGACGATGCTGATTGGCCGAGAGCCATGAGAATGATCACCCAGATTTCATGGTGGGACATTTCACTTCCTGTGATTGAATTAATAGAGGATTTACTGTTACCATGGTTACTGTGGCATAGCAGCAAACTGGACACCTTCTATATCGACATATTTTGCTTTTACAGTTAGGTAGTCAGTTGGAAAACGTACCTTTGCAAATGATTACCTCCCTTGGATCGGCCAGCAGCTGGATCATGATGAGGTGACAAAGATGAACTACGAGCTTTCTGGTATTTGGTATATTTGTGAGCTTTGATGCGGCTAGGCGATCTCGACTGTTTACGTGGTGGAGTACGTGACCTACTTCTGAACTGACGTCTCTGTGAGGAAGCCAAAGTACTTCCCTTGTGGTAAGACTTTTTCTTGGACCTGGATCGGGATCTGGAACGCGACCTACTTCTAGACGGAGAACGGGACCTGTAAAAGTTCATATGTACATGTACGTCATGGAAACTTCACAATGCATTTTCAACTTTCTACATGAGAGAGGGGGGAGGGTCTTCCTACATGCTCAACAATAGAATATAGTAAACGCCCAGGCCTTCAAATTGCATGCTTAGTGTGGCATTAAACGCTGTGCCAAAATTACAGATGTGCTCAATCTAGAGATCAAGAGATTGACTTTTTTTATATATATATTTTCTTGCATTGAAAATCAAAGTTATTGTAACTTGGGTATATAGTTCATGTAAGAGAAGATATCGCTTTTCAACGTGACCTCACATGTTAGCATATGGAACAATGGTCGACCACTTCCCCATTTGCTACTATTGGAAATCCCATGAACTCACGTCACTTCATCGTACATGAACTAATGCTGTAACTTGTTCATGGAGATTCATCCATTCTTGTTTAGCGAGAATTGTCTGGGAGAATTTTAGCTGGATCAGCCTACAATAGCTCAATGAGCAGCTTGCCCTAACCGGTTAACTTTATTCAAATATCTGAAAAATCAAGAAAAATTCTAAACTATCAAAGCAGAACAATTTATTCAAATTAACGAATCAACTCCTAAGAAATGAAAATGAAATATTTAGATTGTCAAATGACAATGCGCTGCAGTGTTGTCTACACGTGTTGTTGTTGTTGTTGATGCGTGTGAACTTTCATTTTCAAACAAATTCTCAATCCAGACCATCCACTTCCAGTTGTTAAGTTTTGAGTTATCAGTAATAAACTTCAAGCAGTCAGTTTTAAGTATCAAGTCCCTCTGTCATTCACCTGTCATTCAAAACGTAGAATTTCTCGATGATGAAAGCATTCGGAGCATCGGCCGTATCCCGGCAAATGGAAAGCACTCTCTGTATTGATTTCTCTATTAGAGTCTCGCGAGAAAGTCTTTCGGGAACCTTTCGTAACCTCGCAACTAAGCAATTTCGAGGGGCACCCGAGCTACATATTAGAGTCATGTGAATTTCCATAAAATGGCGGGTTGTTTCGCTCCGTGTCGGGCTGCGGTTTTCTCCGCCAACACGTGTAAATAAATATTGAACAGTAAGTTATGCAATTCATATTCAGTTTCAATTAGCTCAAATTGAGTTTTTCGTCTCGGTTGAAATTCAGTTTCTCTAAATTGAGTTTCTCAATTTTTTTTAGGACCGATAACCGGTCCTAAAAGGCGACTTCTATGAATCCCTGTGGAGGTAAAGATCTTAGGTTCGATAATCCTCGTATACTTCCAGTATGCAAGCAATCGCAATGACAACAATGGGTTGTCCACTTCCATGCATTTGTGCCACATGTGAATTATCATCATTGAGATAGGTTGGAGATGGAGTATTTTCACAAATACTATTTAATTATGAAAGTAATTTATTTACTTTTAATCAACATTTTCTTACTGGTTGAAAATTTTTTTCATCAAGGTATTATTTTTGTTTTCACATTCAAATTTGAAATCAGCAAATATCCAGTGATGTTCCAAACAAGCAGCTTTTCTGAAATTTGCCAAGCAAATTTAATTATTTCAGCTGCATCATGCATGTATTGCTGAGCTCGAGATGAGGAGGCTGATTTTATGTCTGGAAATACTATGGAAAATGTGTGCAGAATGGGTAACTGTGCCAATCATTGGCCCAATGCGCAGTACAATGCATAAGTGCAGATTTGCATGCGCAAAGATTCTTGGATCACTTCCATGGTCAACATCGAAAGGAGAGTGCAGCAGGATGAGATTTTGCAGTCTACTATGAAGAAAATATGACAAATGTGGCCTCTGAACAAGAAATAACCTAATCAAGCAGATAAGGCAAAAACAAAATAAACAAGAGCCCAAGGGGCTTCAATATACGCCCGTATATCTGGAATTACACTGGTCTGAATTTCTAGATTGTTAATGGCCTTGATCCGAATTGGTAGCTAGCAATCCAGAAAAAGGTCTACGATTTTATGCTTCTGAGAATGTTACATCACATCTTATATTGAATGGTAAACTAAAATGGGCTGAACTCTTGGTAACTAGGTGACCTTGAAACAAGAGTCGAGAGCTCACATCTCCCACACTGAAATCGACAATAGTCAAACACAAGAAAATAGTAGTTTTCTTTCAAATGGATTCCTTTCAGGCGAGAAAATTTTCCATGAAGGTAGAAGGATGTGAAGAAAGTGATGAATGAACAGGTATAAAGTTCATAAAGGACCCCTCTCCCCATTAAATTAGTAAATGTACGGTTTTTATTTCACAACAATTTATTAAATGTAGCCATTTCTTACATGTATCAAACATGAGACAACTCCACAGGACAAATGCCATATACATGTAAGGGAGACAAGTCTGAATATTCCAACCTAACACATATAGGCAGCTAAACTTGACTTTTGACAAATTGATCTCTCTTTGCAATGCGAGTAAGCTATACCCAAAGTTTGGTATCAATCCATACCTTGAAACTAGAGATATCACATGGACAACTAATGTTAATGGGTGAATGGACAGAATGCAACATCGCATTACATGATCTCGTCTTCGACAGGTATATGAAAATGTGACTTTTAATGATTTCTTGAGTTTGGGGTCACAGTGACCTTGATCTTTGACTCACATTTTGGTATGTAACACATCATGTCCCTCTAATGTATCTACTGGCACAAAAAGGTTATTTTTAAGGATCTCAAATTTTTGGTCACAGTGACCTTGACCTTTAATCTTGACCTACATTTTGGTACACGACACATTGTCTTCCCCCAATCATCTTCACAATTCCAGGTAAATCCTAAATCCTTGGAGAGGGTTTACCTTGACATTTTTGGTCTTTCGAATGAGTTCTTGAGTCGACGCCTCCATTATACAATCTCGTACATTTCATCCACCGCGCTTGTTTTGAATAAGCATGTCGGTATCCCAAGCTTGCGGTTTTTGCTTTGACTTCCGATGTTGATTTCAACTTGACATCAAAGCAGTTGAGTCCGCAACAAAATTCAATCCTGTCATATCTCATACCTAGCAGCGGATTGGCCTAATCAACTGGCTTAGCGCGTTCACTGATTGGGTTGATTTAGAGGAAACCTCTTGATCTATTTATATCCAGAACTCATATGGGAAATTAACCAAGCCAGTGTATCGATCCTAACAGATCGATCGATAAACTGGCTCGCGAGGATGTGTATCAATGGACACAAAAAAATCATGATTTTTAACAATTTCATGATTTTGGGGGTCACAGTGACCTTGACCTTCGGCCTTGACCTACATTTTGGTATGTGACACATCGTGTCCCCCTCATGCATCTACTGACCCAAAAAAACTTATTTTTAACAATTTCCTGATTTTGGGGTCAGTGACCTTTGACCTTCGACCTTGACCTATATTTTGGTATGCGACACCTCGTTTCCCCCTTTTGAATCCACTCATAAAAATTAGAAATTTTTAATGATTTCCTGATTTTTCCGTCACACTGACCTTTGACCTCTGACCTCGACCTACATTTCGTATGCAACACATCGTTCTCCCCTAGGGCATCCACTCACCAAAAATTAGAACTGTAGATAGAAAACTGTCAATGATAAATGATTTCCTGATTTTAGGCAACAGTGACCTTTGACCTCTGACCTCGACCTCAATTTTGGTACGCGACACATCGTCTCTACCTAGCGTATCCACTCACAAAAAATTGCAACTGTGGATAGAAAACTTTCACAGATATAGACCGGACACGAACACTTCAGTGATTTCCCGTTTTTTAGGCCAGTGACCTTTGACCTCTGACCTTGACCTTCATTTTGGTATGCGACACATCGTCTCCCCATAGGGTATCCACTCACCAAAAATTAGAACTGTAGATTGAAAACTGTCCCAGATATATACCGGACACGGGGGACGGACAGACGGACAGACGGACACACGGACAGACGGACGGAAACCGCCATTATGTCTGTTTGCGGTTAAATAAATCGAGTCTAAAAACATTTCCAGCAAATTACAACGAAATCACGACCAAGGCTGCATTTTACGGCAACAACTACAACCGTAAAGCAGTGCGTTCACTGTCAGCATACCATAAAGTGTGATTGTAATGCAGCTAGGCAATGGATCGTGACAGGTTGACAATTGCTTCAGAAAATAAAGCGCCCATTTCCAGATCGGTAATCGAAAAATTAGCAACATGATTACACTTCAGTCGACCTGATCATGTTTACCAGGACAATTTTAAACATATTCTCCATCAACTTCAAAAGGAATCTACTGATTTTATGGTTTGAAATTGCGTTTGTTGAAGCAGTGTTTTGTACATGTACGGTCCCATCTCTTTTCTTAAACTGCTCAAATTAGAAGGCCTAGGCGCTGGTACAAATCTCCATGATGCTCAAATTAATTTCCCATTTCATGTTGTATGTCCATTTTTCCTTTGGGCTCTCCCAGAAAATTTTCCAAAAAATTTAGCGAGTAGAGCTGCGACATGAGCTAACAAGAGCCCAAGGGGCATCAATATATGCCCGTATATCTGAAATTACATTGGTCCAAATTAAAAGGTTGTTTAATAGCCTTGATTCCAATTGGTAGCTAGCAATCCAGAGGAAGGTCTACAATTTTGTGCTTCTGAGAATGTAACATATATCACATCTAAAATTGAATGATAAACTAAAACAAGCTTAGCCCTTGTCCTGTCGACTCCGGATATATCCGTTGACAGACTGTCATGTTCCCAGTGTCGACTCCGGATATATACGTTCAGTGTGACCATTGCAAGTTGGTCCACTTTCAAAACAATTTGGAGCCGCGTGTGGGAAAAATCGAACCAGACACGGCTCACTCCATTTAAAACATATTATTTCACGAAATATTTCACGGAAGTTTGGTGTTTATTTACTAAAACTAGAGCCTATAGGCTTTGGGATGTAATCTACTACTGAATCTGCTAGTGGATTCACCATAGCGAATTTGGGGTAAATGAATACGGATGGATTTCGGTTTACCACTTCAGAACAGGCTTCACCTCCCATCCAGCTGGAATGTAATAATGCAGCGAGATCATGTGTCTCAGTTTATACATTCATGCATGTGCAGATATCCAGTGACAGTAATCGAGTCAAGGCCTCGTTTGAGAGAAATAAAGTATAAGTAGATCTTTTGCGACATCTGCAGAAATGAGACAACACAGCTGTATTTTAATGAAGATCCATCAATATAAAAATATATAAAAATAATTTTCGGACGCGAACGACACTGGTACATAAATTGAATGAGCATCAATGCTGTTAATAATACTTGGCAGTGTTATCCACAGGTGTTTGTCAGCTGAACTATCTGGGGGTTATGGTCAACAATAAACAACACATGGTGAATCATTCCTCCTCGACCTCCGACATAATCTGTGTACATTTTTACAGAAATCTGTTTACCTCTTTATTTCGTATCCTAATTCATTCCATAATAGAGGCTTGTTGTGCATGCTCTCACCTAAAGATTCTTGTAATCCGTCAAATATGGGCCGTAAATCATCCAAAGAGGCTGAATTTTAGCAACCTTAAAAATACTGTTACATCTTCAACAGAACTTGGCAATCTCTGTTTTATTGCAGTTCAGCGCTCAAGGCGAGACTTGACACTGATTGGTCAATAAGTCGAACAACAACAACACGTGCCTTTTTGCTATGGCGGAATTAAAACACAGGGCGCTTATGTTGCTCTGACTGTCATGTGAGTGTGTTTGATAAAAAGTGAATTTCCCTTGAAATATAGGTTTTCGAGTTGTTTTATTGACCAATCAGCATCAAGCGTGGCTTAATCTAGGCCCGGTGATTCCGGGACCACATGGAAATGCAGGGGCAAAGTTTCGTGAAATCAGGGTCATTGACTAATAAATGCCCAGTGTTACGTCCAGGGTTAAAAAAGAATATATAAAAAAAATCAGTAAAAAAATATTAAAAACCTGTCAAATGTTGACCTGCCTAACATTTTCGAATTCCATTCCAGTTTTCCATGACTTGCAACAAAATTCAACCAGACACGAAATTCCATTACTTTCAAGACTTTTCTCTGGAAAATGTGGTTTTCAAGATCCGCCATTTTCCTGTTTGGTTCTACACAAGTGGGGCTTTACCTAATCTCAGACATGACCATAATAACATTGCATTACAGACAACTCAAAGGTTGGTAATTCTCATATCAGTCAAGGGAGATAATACAGCAGAAAAAAGTGTGAGGTGATCAGAAACAATTTTTTTTTGTGCCTAATTACAGGATTCAACTGACCATACACTATGTATCTTGACTAACCAGACAGAGGGATCAGATCAGATACCATACCAGTACATGTATAATTAGCAAAGCAATGTACCATACATATGCTAATTAATGTAACAAGTAAGAGACAGTCTTTTGTATTAACCATTAGATTACCCTGATAACCAAATTGTAAAACTTTTCTAAACAACGATTTTACACCCTGGAAACTCACAGAGTCTTATTAGACCTGCCCTCCTGGTGTCGAGGGTGATATCATGTAGGGTATATTCAAAGGCGGCGACTTTGATGGGAGATGGGTATTAGTGTCATTTAAAGGTTCATAAAGGATAGACCCACCGGGTATGTAATATATCTATAATGATTTCTTTATTTCCTTTATTTCAATGAAATATTGTCATGGTTTCCTGGTAATAAAATATGATTGAACCATCTCAGAGCAGGGGCGTCGGAAGCAAATTGGAAGTGGTACGGCCTTATGAGGCAGGGGGGCTACTATAATAGCACTTCAGGCGAGTGTCGAGAGACAGCCTGGGTCCCAGAAGCTCCTGGGGTCTAGATCCCGGAGACGCGTTCAGAGCGATTTCTGGTGAATAAAATCACTCTACAATGAAGTGTATTTTTAGTTCTTTCGTAATCCTTTTACCATGAAAACGCAATCAATGGTGGTTTTCTGCGATGCTGAATTAGAAAAATATATGTGAAGTAAAGTAAGCTAGACATATTCGTAGCCGATATAATTATTATAGGCAGTGGAGTGTTAATTCATTGCACAAGTTCATTTTGCGCCAAATTGGTACGGTACCTGCCGTACTGCTTCCGACGCCCTTGCAGAGGAGTTAAGTGCTACATATTACTTCTTATGTACCTGAAGAAAGACCAGTCCAGTCACCAATTCAAAACTTTGAGATCAATGAGGACGGCATATTTGTCAGTCAAATTTCACTGGTCAATAAAAATGCAACAACTAAAGAAATTCCCCCTTCGTTTCTGTTCGATCCAGAATTCTGAATACTTCAACGTAGATTATTTTGAATATTTCGACCACTGGTACACATTGACAGCTAGACCATCATGCAGAGAAGAGATGGAACTGTTAAACAGGGTAACATTATATCTGTTCTGTTACAAGTAGTTTTTCCTGCTCCTCACCCTCTCTTTTGCCACCGTGATATGGCGGAACATTTTCTGAAAATGAAGTTAAATCCTATTCACTCACTCACTCACTCTTTTTTCAGCAACTTCAAAATACATTAATATTTCAATCACAGAAAGTGAACTTTTCCACCAATAAATCAAGGGGTGATCAAATTTATTGGAACCGGAAGTTGACAAAATGGTCCAAAATCATGCAAATAATTCTTTCTTAGTAATTTTACTGAGTTTAGAAGGGAATCAAAGTTATTAGAACAACTGATTCAATTTTGTCCACAAAAATGGGGGTGATTGAATTCTAATAGGGTGGTTGAATTATTAGAGGAATTAACGTACTGGTGATGGGTTAAAAACCCTGCATGAACAGCCCTCACAATTAACCACGGCAAAAGGTAAAATCACTTAGCGACGGCACTTTTTTGCCGTTGGTCGCAACGTGACGTTGTTGTTGTTGTCAATAAAAAAAATGGGTCGATGGTAAAATACGTCTCCTTGAACTGCCTATTCTTGCGAATATATTTGGTTTTAATAAGAGAGAGCTTCTGATGTTGTGTTTGTCTGCTTGCATTATTGGGAGACAACGGTCGGCACAAATGCACTTTTCCATGAACTGAAAGCCAATCTGCAGGTCTTCAATTGGATGTCTGTCGCTCTCCAGCATGAAGGTAGCTAAATAATATATAGCCCTCAAGAGTATGAGGGCTATAGGTCGGCCCCAGTCACCTCCAGCGAGGGTTTTAGATAATTTTATTACGAATCACCCACCTCTGAAACTGCCGTATATCTAATCTCTATCCCCTCCTGCGCACTACTTTAAAATCTTGTGCACTCTTGTGAAATAGTAACGAATATATCGCCGTCTGAAATTTCCAGTCGACTTCCACTTTAAACGCGCCATGTTAACCATATACAGTGACGTCACCAACATGGCGGACAGAGAGTTGAAGTTTTCGACTGGAAAATTCAGACGGCGATATATGCGTCACTATTTCCCAATAGTGCGCAAGAATTTAAAATAGTGCGCAGGAGGGGATAGAGATAAGATGTAGGGCAGGTTCAGAGGTGGGTGATTCGTAATAAAATTATCTAAAACCCTCGCTGGAGGTGACTGGGACCGACCTATAGCCCTCATACTCTTGAGGGCTATACATTATTTAGCTAGCATGAAGGCTATTCTTCCGCTGGCGATTGCTCAACGTCGCAATAGCCTATCATTGGGCCCTGCTTCGGTTAATACCTAAATTAACTGACAGTAATACAGTCTAATCGTCGCAATAATATAACACAGGCGATCGCATATGCGGAGAGTGCTCTAGAGAATGGTGAGGGCTACGATGTAGGGGAATTAAAAGTAGCATTATGTATTATTGTATTATGAATAGCATGGTAACCTGAAATAGTGAACCTGGGACGAGTATAGATATTCGTCCCAGAGTGAACTAAGTAGTAATTTTGAATCAATTAATTATCACTAAATATCTTATATACCCCATGTTTTCATACAGTACACAGAAGATAATGTGCCAGATATTTATAGTATCGTACTCCACGTAAACCCCTGCAATTGCCATTCTCCTGCGCAGTGGTATTTCTGAAAGTCTGCATCTAACGTCAAAAGGATAGCACGTGGACAACTGGTCAGCTTATCAGTAGAGCCTAATAATATGCTATGGCCCAAATACTTGGGGGAAGGGGGCAACAGGTTGTGGAAGATATCTTTCAGCAAAAGACATTGCTTCTCTCGGAATCTTCTGCTCGAATAAACGACACTCTTTATACTTTCTACATTAATGAAACATTATTACGCTTTCAGTGCAATGCATATCTATTTCATTGAAGAATCAGACCCCAGATTTAGAAAAAAACTTTCGCCACAAACACACCCCGTCTCCGTGCTGATCTCACTATTTTAGACTGACCTGCAGCCTGTCTAGACATAGAACCGTGTCCCTGACCCGTCCATAGAAATCTACAGAGTGTAGCTTAATTCAGCATTGAAAGGGGAGAGACTGTATTGTAATCAGCGTACACGACTGCGGGGCTACAAACTAAGCTGTTGTCTCGGAGAGCAAAACAAAACCACTAGAAAACGAGGCGCTCGATTTTGGCACCAATGCATAAAATTAACATGTCTAGCAACACGGTTTGTCAAGAATAATTTGATGAAAACATTACAAACAAGAGAGGGAGATTAAGTTAGTGATTAAAATAATGCACTATATAGCGTTTCTATTGAACTAAGACGCCGCCTGAAAAAAGAATAGGTTCGCAGCATTGGTGAAGTCAAATCACTCGATGACAACCTCCCTGCCCCCTTACGCGCGAACTTAGACACTGCAACAAGTAAAACGCTATAAGACAACATTTTAAGATGTACTCGAGTATTGTAACATATATATTATCAAAGTAACAAACCCAAGACTGACAAATAATATCACGAAAAACATGAAATATAGTCGCTATCAAGGATGAGCTCAAGAACTCTTTCTTTAGGATGTGTACGTTGGTCGGACGGCGGAAGGAGATCTTTAAACTTTTGCTAGGGGAAATTCATGCCTATATAATGTATCTACTACCGTAGATGACATAAAAAGACATCTGATTGTGTGAAGATAGTCTACAAATGTGAAACAGAGTGCCGTTTCTTCCGAAATGTTCGTCAAAACGCGTGAAAATGCACCTTGTTGACAAGCTTCTGGAACAAAAACCACATCGTAAATATCCATGTTCCGGGCATCAAATTGAAGGGCAATAACCCTGCTTTCATTTTCTCACAGGTTATTCCTGGCAAATAGTAGAAATACGTCGATTTTATTGGATAAAAATGCCATTCACTCCGAATCTGTAACGACCTCCCGCGAAAATACTGATCACCTGACGTAAACCCGACTTCCTGATTGGCCGAACTGTTTATATCGGTCAGTGCGCGTGCGCATTGGACTGAATCAGGCGGAGAAGGAAATGTTTTTGAACTCAATGGCGAAGATGAGCTCGCCAAACGTCATGTAAACAACGGGATATGGACCTGTTTACGTGGAAGATTCAATAAATTTTCGATATTCATTATGCGAAGAGTAACCAGGAATACATATCATGACATCTAGAAGATTTTAGACGGTTTATTTATTCGGGATGAAGCAGGAAAAGACCGTCTATCGGTAGCAATCAGGACGTGATAAAATTACACACGTGAGTTTTCAGAACATTATTTTTGCCAAATTGTGAGTCCTAAATATTTCTGATGCTGTACAATGCCAAATATTTTCTGAATGTATGTTCAGTGGTTCAAAACGATGTATCATCCATCAAATACCATCCATTACTTCAATTTATTTATCGAATCCAACGACTTGACAGCCGCCGGTTTTTAGTCAATTCAGCTCTGCTTGACAGCATGGCACACAGAAGTCGACCAGCTATAGGACTGGCTGACAGGACAAGGGTTAGCTCTTGGAAACTAGTTGACCTTGGAGCAAGTAACGAGAGCTCACATATCCCACACTGAAATCAACAATAGTCAAACACAAGAAAATAGTAGTTTTCCTGCAAATGGATTTCTTTCAGACGAGAAAATTTTTCATGAAGGAAGAAGAAACTGATGAAGTAAACCTTTGTTCTTGAGTTGATAAACAGGTATGAAGTTCATAAAGGACCCCTCTCCTCGTTAAATTAGTAAATGTATGGTTTTTATTTCACAACAGTTTAACTAAATGTAGCTGTTTCAAACACGAGAGACTCCACACATGCCATATACATGTAGGGGAGAGAACTCTGAATATTCCAACCTAACACATACACTCAGCTGAACGTGATTCAGTTTTGGGGGACTGTGACCTTGACCTTTGACAAGTTGATGTATGGCTCCTCTTCGCCATGCGAGTAAGGTATTTGATACCATTCCATACCTTGAAAGGGGGGCGGTAACCACGATGAAAAAACGGCTAGAAAAACCCCTGGATTTCCTGATTTTTCAGTACCACTGACCTTTGACCTCTGACCTACATTTGGTATGCAACATATCGTCTCCCTAGGGCATCCACTCGCCAAAAATTAGAACTGTAGATAGAAAACTATCAATGATCAATGATTTCCTGATTTTAAGCAAGTGACCTTTGACCTCTGACCTCGATCTGAATTTCGGTACGCGACACATCGTCTCCACCTAGTGTATCCACTCACAAAAAATTGCAACTGTGGATAGAAAACATTCAGAGATATAGACCGGACACGAACATTTCAGTGATTTCCTGTTTTTCAGGCAAGTGACCTTTGACCTCTGACCTCGACCTTCATTTTTGTACGCGACACATCGTCTCCCCGTAGGGTATCCACTCACCAAAAATTGGAACTGTAAATAGAAAAGTGTTCCAGATATAGACCGGACAAGGGGGACGGACAGACGGACGGACGGACACACGGACGGAAACCGCCATCACATAATACGTCCGCCTTTTTTGGCGGGCGTATAAAAATCACTCTTGTAGTGATTTGAAAATTGAAGAAACCAAACTAGACACATCATAGTTAGCTGTCTTCATGAACTTCACATGATTTATTCACATTGAAAAGAAACATTTTTTTGAAATTATTGATTAATAAAAGTCTGTTTAACTGGGTCTAGTTTACTAATAAAAAAAGCCAAGTTGAGAAAACAACCACTCCCCATCAATTATTTTCAGTAAAACTGTCCATTAAAAGTGTTTACTTTAAGTACATGTGAGTCATTCAATAGTTAAATATATAATTATCTTCAATTATTGGTTTCATAAATTATAATTGTAATCAATGACAACATAATGTTCATCATCTACATGCAAAACAATCTAATTGATGACATGGGGGCCCAAAAACATTCGGAAACCTGTCATCATTACCACAGTAGCATGCATTATCAGCTTCTGAGGGTTCCCGACCTACAGCTATCAAGTCATCCTCGTTCTGATCGAACGGGATTCCGACGTGCTCAAGTCGGCCAGAGAAAAATTGTTGCTTTGTCAAGCAAATTTGTGATTAAATTTGTCTTCTCGGTTCAGGAAAGCTGTGAGAATTCTCGAATTAAAAACCCACAGAAAGTTTAAAACGGATTCCCAGTCCGAGATTTAACTTGAAAGGTGGATTTCATTATTTTGAGTGGAGAAAATGGCGTATAAAGTATTGTTTTTTGACTGCCAGACATTTTGGTCCATTAGTCGATTTTGCTGGTTAAAAACAGGCAGGCAGACCCTACATTCAATAGAAATCAGTACCGGTATTATAAAATATCTTGTAGGGCTGGGTGTCGGACTAACCCAAGACAGGTTGCTGATTGTCTGGAAGGGAGACGTGGTATCATGCTGGCAACCTGAACAGGTCGGGGAAAGGTTGAAATTGACCTGGATCACCTGAAAAGGGATGATTCTGCCCAGTTTGGGTGAATGACGTAATGAATCCTCACCCCAATTAAGCTGAATTAATCGTAACCCAAAGTGATCATTTTTTTACAATGATAAATATCTCAAATTATGAGCGGACCACTTTTGGCGCTAAAATAGGGAACATGTTTTCTCCGATACCATAAAATTTATGACGTACATTTGCTTATGAATTGTGCAGGAAAGCGGAATATGTTGTTGTCTCGTAAATAATGATAAATCCGGTTGATACAACTTTCCCGTTTATAAGTTTTTCGATGGAAAAAATATTTCGCTCACATTCATACCTGTCGTTGTTGTCGTTACCGCCATGTTCTGGTCAAGGGTCAACTAATCGATCAATTTTTTTTTTAATTATCATATTCGGTAAGAAGCATCAGGGAGAGCTCATGCCGAAGACAATTTGGTATTGAATTGAATTTTATTCTCTCAATCTTGCCGTCTCGCGTATTACTCATATTTTATCAACTATCGATTAATTTCGCCTGGCAGTTCCAAAACGAGGCAAACAAAGATGGCGCCAAACACGCTGCACACGCGGTGGTCGTTTTGGAGAACAGTTTGGCTTTGAAAAAAATACCATAAAATGGTAAGTAATCTGCATGTCTTGACAACATACTCCACCTTCCCACAAACTTTGCCTACAGGATAGAAATATGAATTTTACAGTTTTCTAGAGAGGAGGTCCTGGGCAAATGCACTGAACATTATCATCTTTCAAAGTCGTGGTCTTTGGATGAACGGGAGCAAACACTTTGGGTTACGAATAATTCAGCTTAATTGGGGTGAGGATTCATGACGTCATTCAACCAAACTGGGCCGAATCATCCCTTTTCAGGTGATTCAGGGCTTCGTGTTTAGAATTAGTGCGCGAGCTAATAATAGCTCACGTCAAAATATTTAGGAGAGGGTATTTAAAAAAGTCAGGCGAGTGATTGCAATATAATACAATATAAAATGTGACAGTTTACGTGAGCTAAAATCACTCTCGTGGCATGATTTTACGTGAGTGTTTGCGTGCAGGTGAGCTATCACTCGCGCTAAACACGAAGCCCTGTGATTCAGGCCAATTTCAACCTTTCCCCGACCTGCTGAATGACAGACTTTCGAGCCCTGTAATTGAGAAATCACATGTATACTCTATTGCTCTCAGTAAAGCTCAAATGCAGTGGAGCCATTGAAGCTCAATCTACATACAATAGATCAATTTGCGTTGGTGCCCTAGTGATGTTTATTTCAAATGAAAAATGACATGCATGAAAAATATTAAAACTAGTTGTTGTTGTTGTTGTTGTTGTTTATCTGTAAATCCACTCTTAACTCGATGGGTATTTTTCTAGTGAACCCTAGTTATGTTGTTGTTGTTGTTAACACGCATGCAAACATCATAAAGTTCAAGTTCGCACTACGTTTTTGACACACCTCCTGTCTTTTCTTTGTGGCGACCTTCGTAAGCGTGAAGTTGGTGGCATACTGTTTACATATAATTCAGATTTGAAGAATGATAGCTAATATGAAAATTTGAACATCTTGTTCAAGAGAAAATCAGTCTGGCGGCGGCCATCACGCACTTTTATCATTTTAGCACAACCAATGAAATGGAATGTCTCTCAAGCGTTGGGAATCAGTAGAAAATCACCATTGTGGAGAATGCGCCGTTTGAACAAGATTCCTTTGACAGCGTTTCGTTGAAACCCATGTACCTAAATTCAGTCGTATTTATATTCACATTGTGATTTATTCGTTGTAAATGCTACATGTGCAATAATAAAGATACTTAAATGTGCTGACAACATAGCCAGTAATCTCCACGAACTGGTGATAACTGAGAAATTCTTTTTCTAAACGCCGTTTTGATTAGCCGCAAGAGCTTCACGTGTATATTCGCACCAAAACACAAAACAGGTGCTCGTTGTTTCACAGACACAGCTGTCGCCCGGCTCAGCAGATATTGGAGTTTTAGCTACATGTATCTGGACTTTCACATTGATCCGTCTAATAAACTGGCCTATGTTGTCTGCCACATAGGTTTAGTTAGAGGACTATGCTTTTCTGAGCTGTTCCAGGTTAAACAGAATATTACAAAGTCGAGGAAGCAGGGTATCACGACTCCACAATTGCAATGCAGTGCAGTGCAGATCACAAATCATTTGGTGCCAAGATTGTCCAAATATTTGATGAATAATTCAGACGGCTGAAAGGAGTATTGGTGGATAAAACAGGTAAGTATCTTAACAATAAAAAACAACCAAAAAAACCTGCTACTTTGCAGACAGAAAACCATGAATTAACTCGGGAGATGTACAAATGTAGGCTCTATAATTTACCATGATTACAGTGTTTGGGGGAGTTCCGAATCACTTTTCACATCCAGACTGCTAGCGCTCGTTCTTTTACGAGGTGCATGAGGTGAGAGCGACTGCTGGTCTTATATTCTAGGGAAATCTGTCGTCTATAATTCTATGTAAAAAAATATTAAATCGGACTTGTCAATCGATGAGAAAATAACCTCCGCTTCAGTGCACCAGCGGCAGCGCGGGCAGTTGCGAATCATTTTGGTGAGTTGCGGATCACGCCATCTAGCGGCCGTTACAGGCACTGAGAATGGATTTTTATTGGCTTGAGGGGTCATGTGCTAATCATCCATCGTCCGGTGAAGCCCTGGAGAAGATTTCAAAGTGCCTTAATTCTCCCCGCCCTGTGAGCGAATTTTTAGCTCATCTGGGCCGAAGGCCCGATGGGCTTATGTCATGGCCTGACTGTCCGTCGTGCGTCGTCCGTCGTGCGTCGTGCGTCGTGCGTCGTGCGTAAACATCTTCTTCTCTGAAACCGCTTGGCCGATTAAGCTGAAACTTGGCATGCATGTTCCCCCCAATGAGTACACCAGAATTTGTTCATGCCATGTCGATACGATTTTAAATATGGCTGCCATGGCGGCCATCTTGAATTTGCCAGTGAAATCTTGTCATCATTATTTTTCGGTAACTACGGCATGGATCTTTCTCAAATTTGGTACACAGGTTCCTCTTGGGGTCTAGTTGTGCAAGATACCTTTTGTGGTCTGATTCAAAAATCCAATATGGCCACCAGGCGGCCATCTTTAATTTCCCGATGAAACATTGTTATCGCGATTTCTCAGGAACTACTGCATAGATCTTTCTCAAATTTGGTAAACAGGTTCCCCTTGGGGTCTAGTTGTGCAAGATACCTTTTGTGGTCTGATTCACAAATCCAATATGGCCACCAGGCGGCCAGTTTGGATTTCCCCATGAAACATTGTTATTGCAATTTCTCAGGAACTACTGCGTGGATCTTTCTCAAATTTGGTACACTGGTTCCCCTTGGGGTCTAGTTGTGGAAGATACCTTTTCTGCTCTGATTCGAACATCCAATATGGTGATCAGGTGGCCATCTTGGATTTCCCTATGAAACCTCGTTATCGTGATTTATCAGGAAGTACTGCATGGATCGTTCTCAAATTTGATACACAGGTTCCCCTTTGGAATTCTAGTTGTGCAAGATACTTTTGTGGTCTGATTCAGAAAAACAATATGGCCACCAGGCGGCCATCTTGGATTTCCAGATGAAACATTGTTATCGCGATTTCTCAGGATCTACTGCATGGATCTTTCTCAAATTTGGTACAGAGGTTCCCCTTGGGGTGTAGTTGTGCAAGATACGATTTGTGGTCTGATTGAAAAATCCAATATGGCCACCAGGCGGCCATCTTGGATTTCCAGATGAAACATTGTTATCGTGATTTCTCAGGAACTACTGCATGGATCTTTGTCAAATTTGGTACAGAGGTTGCCCTTGGGGTCTAGCTGTGCAAGATACCTTTTTTGCTCTGATTCGAAATCCAATATGGCCACCAGACGGCCATCTTGGATTTCCCTGTGAAACTATGTTATCGGGATTTATCAGAAAGTACTGCATGGATCTTTCTCAAATTTGATACACAGGTTCCCCTGAGTGGTCTGATTCAGAAATCCAATATGGCCACCAGGCGGCCATCTTGGATTCCCAAATGAAACATTGTTATCGCAATTTCTCAGGAACTACTGCATGGATCTTTCTCAAATTTAGTACAGAGGTTCCCCTTGGGGTCTAGTTGTGCAACATACAATTTGTGGTCTGATTGAAAAATCCAATATGGCCACCAGGCGGCCATCTTGGATTTCCAGATGAAACATTATCGTGATTTCTCAGGAACTACTGCATGGATCTTTCTCAAATTTGGTACAGAGGTTGCCCTTGGGGTCTAGCTGTGCAAGATACCATTTGCGTTCTGACTGAAAAATCCAATATGGCCATCAGGTGGCCATCTTGGATTTCCCCATGAAACATTGTTATTGTGATTTCTCAGGACCTACTGCATGGATCTTTCTCAAATTTGATACACAGGTTCCCCTTCGGGTCTAGTTGTGCAAGATACCTTTTCTGATCTGATTCAAAAATCCAATATGGCCACCAGGCGGCCATCTTGGATTTCCCCATGAAACTTTATCGCGATTTCTCAGGAACTACGGCATTGATCTTTCTCAAATTTGATACACAGGTTCCCCTTGGGGTCAAGTTGAGCAAGATACCTTTTATTGTCTGATTCGAAAATCCAATATGGCCGCATCTTGAATTTCCGATGAAACTTTATCATGAAATCTCAGGAAATAACTTCATGGGTCATTTAGTGTTCAGGGGGGACAACAGAAGTTAGAAACTCATCTGTTGCAGTTCTTTAGTAAAAATTTCTCACAGCTACTTTCTCCAGTTACAGACAGATGAGCTACAGTGCCGTGGCACTATCTTTAACTGTTGCAGTCCAGGCACAAATGACCTGCAGATCTAGCGTCGAAAATGTTCTGAAGTATATTTATCTTGGAGCGAGCCTACAAAATTGCATTGTAATCTCAATTTAATTATTTTTTAGAACATTTTAGGATACAATGTCTGACAATCATGGAGGGTGGGCTAGTGAACTTTCCTGTACTGCACCAAAACGACAAAACAGAGGAAGCGGGAAGGTCGTGACTTTAAAGCTTATCACTTTGGGGTCATTTTAGGCCTGGGCCGAGCAGAGGATCATGGGTAAAGTCAAAAGTCGGCCGTGTGGTATCTCAGAAATTTGTTTTTTTCAGCCAGTTCTGTACATTTCTTCGAATTTTTCTGGCCTAAAAGGACTAGAAAGTATTTTATTTGGGCAAAAGTAGTTATTCTCTACTTTATTTGGTATAGTTTATGAAAGAAAAATCGGAAAATTAAAATTTCGAAAACTTTCAAGAGTTATGGCCCTTTGTTCTTGAATTCTCTGTGAATTGGGACCTGTCCGGGCTGGATCTCAGTTAATATTGTATGGACAATTATGAAATTTGCAGGACGTGTGGTCAGTGCCCTGTAGTTGTGCAGCGTGAATTTTCTCCGCGTTTTGCATCTTTTTTCAAGAGTTATGGCCCTTTTTTCTTCAAATCTTTGTGAATTTGAACTTGTCCGGGCTGGATCTCGGTTAATATTGTATGGACAATTATGAAATTTGCAGGATATGTTGTCAGTGCCCTGTAGTTGTGCAGCGTGAAGTTTCTCCACATTTCGCCTGTATTTTCAAGAGTTATGGCCTTGTTTTCTTCAAATCTTTGTGAATTGGGATTTGTAGGGCTGGATCTCGGTTAATATTGTATGAACAAGTATGAAATTTGCATGATATGTGGTCAGTGACCCATAGGTGTGCAGCGTGAAGTTTCTCTGTTTTCGGTTATATTTTCAAGAGTTATGGCCCTTTGTTTAAACCTAAGGGTGTTTCTTTGATTAGGTGTTACCGTTTGTGTGACATCCATCATGTCCATGACAAAATATCAACCTACTTTTTTCACAAAATATTTCTTTTCTATAGATTAACTGATTGTTGAGGTTCATCAATAAATTTGTTTAAAGATAATGCCTCACCTGATTCAAAAGAAATAATCTAGTTTTATCATGCATGTTGAACTTGGTGTTGGACGAACGAGGACAGACAAAAATGAAGTTTTATGCATTTTCTCCATGATTCCCAAACATATTTATTGGTCTTTGCTTTCCTAGCCCAAAAGTATCCCAAGTCTTAGAAATAAATATATCATTTAACTATGAATGCTCATTTAGATCATAATTATGTCCAACAAAAAATAATGTGTCGGACAAACGGAGACAGGAAAGTGGCCATAAAATGTCTAATTCCCTCTATTCCAGCATGAATTGATTCTAAAAGTTAGCTAGATGTGGAAAAATAAGTAAATACTTACGAAAACTGTGTTCAAGTCTGTAATTGTTACTCACAAACATTTAAACTGCCAAATAGTGTTGGACAAACGAGAGACAGACAGTGTCGGACAAACAGAGGACAGACAGTGTTGGACAAACAGAAGACGGACAGCGTTATAATGGGAATTGCATCCTATGAATGCCTCAGAATATTTTCAGCTAGATAATAATTCATATAAAGTTGTTAACTGAGATTTGCCACTGAGAATGATAAAGGAAATCCATCTATTCCCCTGGTTCAACAAAAGTTGTCTTATGTTAGTCCAACATGTCTGTCTTATGTTAGTCCAACCTGTATGTCTTATGTTAGTCCAACCAACATAAATTGGCGATATTCTGTATTCTTATTGACAAAAAGATTGGTAATGTATTTAAATGATTTGCAAATGACAAAATTCATGTTCATGAATGCCAGATGATAAGTCAATTTGTCTCTCAACAGCTTGAACACTGTTTTATCTGAGCGTCAGGTGTCGCCTGTAACATAAATTTGGTTCGTCCAACACAAGGACAGACACATTTATTTTTAAGTCTGTGAGTTCTCAGGTTAACATTAACAAAGTATCACCCATAAGTGATGTCAATGGACAAAGTCAGATGGCATTGAACACTTGTCATTATTGAGCCATGCAATATTTGGACAATTAGACCACTTTGTAGTCGGACGAACATAGGACAGACAATATTAACTTGATTATTAAAATGTATTTTTTCTTCAATCCAACTAAGGTAGATGAAATTTGACTCACTTCAGTTACAAGTACAAGCATCATCAACATTTTGATGAAATTGGTAGTAATTTGTCCATCTGGTTCAACAGTTTTCCAGCATAAAGATGCCATGGCCAGAGAGGACAGGCAATGTTAGTCCGACCAGAAATATTAAAGAAATCATATTTTTTTCGATAAATGAGTTGATATGAACATTAAATTGTACATAGAAACATAGTTTTGGTATCAGTTTTGTGTGATCACCACTAAACATTTATTCAACTGAATGTTTGATGGCAAATAACACCATCAAAAGGTAGTATGGTAAAAGCATGTCACAGTCAAAATGCAAGAAAACAGCCAATTATGATTAGATTTTAATCTTTTTTAGTAATTAACTTTCACAACTGCCTTCCGTATTATAGAATGTATCTGAACAGTTGTCAAAGCAAGTTGTGGAACCATATTTATTGTTCTCTCCTCAAAATTTATAACACAAAAATCTGATGGAAATAGGGCTTGCATTTACCATTAAATGGTAGCACCTTAGCAAAGAAACACCCCTAAGTGAATGAGATATATTTATTTATCCAAGCTGGATAACCGATTTGAACCAGGAAAATGGCTATATTATATGTTATTCTACATTCCAAAGCAGACAACATAGGTCCTGAAGTATGAAATTGCCCCTAAAACAGTGAATTGGGTGCAAAATTCAAAGTTCACTGATCGCTTCATAATTTCACCACAATATACTCCCCAAGGAATGTAGGTCTCATAACCAGGTCACATTTTGGGATTTGGCGAAAGCCCTGGCGACCATCTTGCATCGAAGCATCGTATTATCACTTGTTGCTTGATACTTGGAATATGTATTATGTGAGGCATGGCAAAAAAGTGACTGAAACAGAATTTTTATAATTATCCAAATTAGGCCTCCACCAACCAATAAAGAACAGAACAATGGCGGGGCGGTGTCGGATTAAAGTGGAAGGGGGGCATACAATTGAGCAATCTCTGATTGCTTCCTTCCTGTGTTTTTATTGACAATGCCATGGACATGATGGATTGACCAATCTTCCTTAAAGTCAGTTTACACCTGGCTGTTGTATTAGTTGTGAGACGGTTCCTTATTCACCGATTTCAAGTTATGAACGGCGCTTATTTCGTTGATTCGGAATTGACATCTCTAAAGCACCATTATATTACAATGCTGGTCAGTTAACATTTATCGCAAATCACTAGATATTTTTTTGGCCATTTAGCAAGATTCTGTCACTTAAATAAATACTGAATATACCACCTAAACCCACCTTATTTCGTGGAGATTCAGTACTGGAGAAATCGCACGTGTTTTTCGACTCGGTGTCAATTTGTCATTGTACAGTACTGGAAGTATTACGTTGCCGAATTGACCGGAAAAGAAACAATGCAGGTCGGTTGTTTGACATTCATTTCAGTCCATGGAAACAGACGTTCCAATAAACCTAAAAAGTTTTAATCGGATGCTTTACTTCAAGAAATATCAGGCACTAATTAGGAAAGTGATCCGCAACTCCCCGTGATTCGGAACTCCGCCAAACACTGTTTATTAGCCCACCATCACCAGATGGTGGGCTGTTCAAATCGCCTTTTGTCCGTGGTCCGTCGTCAGTCAGTCAGTCCGTCGTCCGTCGTCCGTCGTCTGTCGTCCGTCGTCCGTCCGTAAACAATTCTTGTTATCGCGATTTCTCGGGAACTACTGCACGGATCTTTCTGAAATTTCGCACACATGTTCCCCTTGGGGTCTAGTTGTGCAGATAACTTTTCTAGCCCGATTCGAAAATCCAATATGGCCACAGGGCGGCCATCTTGGATTTCCCCATGAAACCTTGTTATCGCGATTTCTCAGGAACTACTGCACGGATCTTTCTGAAATTTTGTACACAGGTTCCTCTTGGGGTCTAGATGTGCAGATACCTTTTCTGGTCCGATTCGAAAATCCAATATGGCCACAGGGCGGCCATCTTGGATTTCCCCATGAAACCTTGTTATCACGATTTCTCAGGAACTACTGCATGGATCTTTCTGAAATTTGGTACAGAGATTCTCCTTGGGGCCTACATGTAGTTGTGCAGATACCTTTTCTGGTCCGATTCGAAAATCCAATATGGCCACAGGGCGGCCATCTTGGATTTCTCCATGAAACCTTGTTATCGCGATTTCTCAGGAACTACGGCACGGATCTTTCTGAAATTTGGTACACAGGTTCCCCTTGGGGTCTAGATGTGCAGATACCTTTTCTGGTGCGATTCGAAAATCCAATATGGCCACAGGGCAGCCATCTTGGATTTCCCCATGAAACCTTGTTATCACGATTTCTCAGGAACTACTGCACGGATCTTTCTGAAATTTGGTGCACAGGTTCCTCTTGGGGTCTAGATGTGCAGATACCTTTTCTGGTCCGATTCGAAAATCCAATATGGCCACAGGGCGGCCATCTTGGATTTCCCCATGAAACCTTGCTATCACGATTTCTCAGGAACTACTGCATGGATCTTTCTGAAATTTGGTACACATATTCCCCTTGGGGCCTAGTTGTGCAGATACTTTTTCTGGTCCGATTCGAAAATCCAATATGGCCACAGGGCGGCCATTTTGGATTTTCCCGTGAAACCTTGTTATCGCGATGTCTCAGGATCTACTGCACGGATCTTTCTGAAATTTGGTACACAGGTTCCTCTTGGGGTCTAGATGTGCAGATACCTTTTCTGGACCGATTCGAAAATCCAATATGGCCACCAGGCAGCCATCTTGGATTTTCCCGTAAAACCTTGTTATCATGATTTCTCAGGAACAACTGCATAGATCTTTCTCAAATTTGTTACGCAGGTTCCCCTTGGGGTCTAGTTGTGCAAGAAACCTTTTTTGGTCCGATTCCGAAATCCAATATGGCCACTAGTCAGCCATCTTGGATTATGTTCCCCTTGGGGTCCAGTTGTGCAAGAAACCTTTTTTGGTCTGATTCCAAAATCCAATATGTCCATCAGGCGGCCATCTTGGATTTCCCCATGAAACCTTGTTATCGCGATTTCTCAGGAACTACTGCACGGATCTTTCTCAAATTTGGTACACAGGTTCCCCTTGGGGTCTAGTTGTGCAAGAAACCTTTTTTGGTCTGATTCCGAAATCCAATATGGCCACTAGGCAGCCATCTTGGATTCCCATATGAAAACTTGCTATCGCGATTTCTCAGGAACTACTTCATGGATCTTTCTCAAATTTGGTACACATGTTCCCCTTGGGGTCCAGTTGTGCAAGAAACCTTTTTTTGGTCCGATTCCAAAATCCAATATGTCCATCAGGCGGCCATCTTGGATTTCCCCCTGAAACTTTGTTATTGCGATTTCTCAGGAACTACTGCATGGATCTTTGTTAAATTAGGTACACAGGTTCACCTTGTCGTCTAGTTGTACAAGATACCTTTTCTGGTCCGATTCGAAAATTCAATATGGCAAAACAGGCCGCCATCTTGGATTTTCCCATGCAAATTTGTTATCGTGATTTCTCAGGAAATACTGCATGGATCTTTCTCAAATTTGGTACACAGGTTCCCCTTATGGTCTAGTTGTGCAAGGTACCTTTTTCGGTCCGAATCGAAGATCCAATATGGACACAAGGCGGCCATCTTCCAAGTTACGCTCCAAATTAATTTGGTATTCTCAAGTGACGTTGCATCAGAAGAGTCGGCGGATCAAACGGTGGGGCATATTCTATATATTGACTATAGAGAATATCCTTACCTTCACCTTTCATATCAAGGAGTTCAAATAATTCTGAATTAAAATGTATTTCTTCAAATTTTAAATCAGCCTTCTTTAGTCCATGCAGTAGCAAGTGAACTGCTCCACCGTTTCGTATGCCGACCTCAGTCTTGTGACTCAATGTCACAACTCGACAACTGTGACTACTGGATGTTTCGATCCAAGGGAGATAATCAGGATCCAGGCACTTTTGAAGTTTCAACATTACTGCGCGGACCGGATCTCTTCAGTATTAAGCATTATTGTACCATCTTACTAATTTCGAGCATGGTATCTTGATTTAAACAGTATATTTATTTCACCAGGAAACAGGGATCGGCGAACAGGCAGAGCCTATTTGAACGCCTCTCCCAACAGACATATTACACATACATGTACAATTACAAGATGACAGACAACAGTGAATAGAATAAGAAACAGTTACAAACATAATAATTAACATGCAGCTGCATGGTATCTTAAAAGAGATATCTCAAAATAGCCCAAGAAACAGAACAGAATTAGCATTCGTTCCTAATTATAAAATCTGAAGTATGTTTCATAGCTCATGCCAAAGTGTCAAAGAGATTGGTCTTCGATTCCAGTACCCAATGATGACACGTGCAAAAAAAATAAATAAAAAAAATACTACAAAACAAAGGCGAAGGATCCTCGGTACATGTACATTCACTTTCGGACTAACTTTGCTCATTTCTCTTGTATTATAACAACCGACATAAGTAAAGTTTTTAGAAATCTTGAAACTCCTGAAACTTATTATCATATCTTGGTGTTTTTCAGTGGCCTTTTTCAATCTTTTTCACTCAGATTCGAAATTCTGTAAACAAAATTACAAATCAATTGTCTGTTCTTAGTAACAATGGACAAAAAGATCCTCTAGTCATTAGCTTACAATTATCGGACAATGGTGGGCGCCAAGATCCTTCAGGATCTCTCGTACATGTAGCAGGATAATATTAAAATTACAATGCCCCCAATTACCCCCCCCCCCCCTTCAAGGTTTAGTGGTGACTTAGCAAAAACCGCATGGCGGAAGCAATTGGTGAATGGAGGGGCCACTATTACAGCACAATAGGCGAGAGTCCTGGGGCTGCCTAGGCCCCGGAAGCTCCAGGGGTCTTTATGGCTGCATGGAGACGCATTCTAGTATATTTCCAAGCAAGGAAATGAGAAATCTTCTCCAGTGTAAACTTTATTTGTTTTGCCTGTTTTGCTGTGTCTCACAACATTTTTTTTTAAATATTCACTCTCAAAATAATGATGTTAGAAATATAAATAATTCAAATATTAAATCCAGCCCACACAATTCACCTAGAGGCAATCAGCATTGATCAATGTAAATGCCGTGGCATAAGCAGTTCACCATGTTTAACATGGCATTAAATAGGAATTATTTTTAATATGACATAATTTTTGCATAGGTGAGTTTTCCAAATTGTGTGGGCTGAAATCATTTCAGCAGAAATACAAGCATCATCCAGAAAGAATTTCCGTGTCCATAATCCAAATACCTAATTCATATAGCATTATAGCATCAAATTCAAGAAAAAAAATCATAGTACATTGTATACATAATAAAAATCCAAGAGTAAAGTGGTCAAGAGTTTTTAATTATGCTTAACACTACCATTAGCTACATGTAATGCCTTATCGCTATGATTCGGCATGTATTTCACATGGCGCCTCTTATCTGGCGGGAGATAATCCTGTTCTAAAGTTGTTCCCGAAGCATCAAGTCACATGTCTACCCCTTTCAAACGAGCCAATGAAATTATCAGTGTTTAAATATTTTGGCATGGGCATCACATGCAGACATCAGACATTTCCGTTTCAATTGAGGGCAGAGGTGCAAGACTGCTGGATTCTACATGAGACTAAAACGAAGTTGTTTGAATTAGCTATTTTATTTCTCACTCTAATGGAGCATGCTTCTTGTTTTTCTTAAGAAAAATTATATTACAAAAGGCCTAGCATATTTGAAAAAAATAAAATCGGTGGCAGTTCACAGGAAAATGATATGCTTTTTATTTTGTGACGGGGGCACTTAGAGGCACATCAAGTGATCATTTCAATCGATGGCTTTCTGGAGGTGTGCCTTCGTTTTATGAATGCGATCGCGCCGATGTCGGATGTCACAGGACCAATCATTTCAATCGATGGCTTTCTGGAGGTGTGCCTTCGTTTTATGAATGCGATCGCGCCGATGTCGGATGTCACAGGACCAATCAGATGTGACCATTTGGGAAAGACCCTAATATACTCAGATAGCACCCGTTACCGCATGGCTAAGAGTCTAAGTTTCTACGTATGATCGTGCCATGCGTTCGGATGATGGGGGCATCCGGTTGGCGGGAGGTGGGGAGGGGGATTTTGTTTGACTCCTGCATTATCATAACTCCAACTCGTTTATCCAACACTGCCAGTGTCAGGATGCTTATCCAATATTTTGTCATGTTTACGGACACACAGCCAGTTGCCTTGTTTATCAAACAGAATAATGCAGGAGGCAAAACGAAGTCCCCACTCTACCCAACCTCGGGCAAGGGTTGGGCATAATGGGGGATTACTTGGAGATTCACAACAAATTTATGCCCAGGGGGTGGGGCTATCATACAATGTACATCTAACATGTCTAATGAACTTGTATGTCCAACAGTCGCAAATTTCCTACATATTCATTCATACTTTTTTTTTAATCAAAACTGCTTTATGTTAGCTTACATTGCACAGTCAGCATGGTCACTGTCAACTCATTCATCCAACTCCCATGTATTATGCAACCGCCCTGAGGCATTTGTACGTGCCACTTGATAACTTGTCTTCTGAAGCAATAAATATTCAACATAACAATTATAATAATGTAGGCCCTATATGTTTTATGAAGGCATTTGTCCTGGGAATTCAATGTAATATTGACATAAACTGTTGCTAACTTTACCACCATGTGCAGAAAATATTCAAAATTTAAAAGAATGAAATGAAGACAATATAATTACCCTCCATTTTTCAATTGAAATTTTGTGAAAACTGTTTAGCCATATTTTAAATTTGATGGTAAGGTATAAATACATGTAGAAGTAGTACAAACGTCTCAGTGATTTAAATTTGTACAGGTAGTTCTATTAGCATTTCAACTAAAATAAATTCACACAATTCAATTACAACTTTCTGAGTTGAAAGCCAAACTCATAACAACTGGGACTTACAAATTCAAACCACAGTCAACCTTCCATTAACTAAGCCAAATTACTCATAGAAACTGAGCATTATAAATTCAAACTACAGTCAACCTAAGTCCTTCCATTATCCAACACAGTCAACTTGTTTATCCTACATCTACAAACTGTCAATTTGTGACTCTAACTCAAACAGAACTTCTTCATCCAATGCATTTTCAACTGATTCATTCAACACATCAACCAATTTATTCAGTACTCCAGCACTGTACATGCAAACCTGTTCATCACACAGATTGTCAAAATACTCATCACAATGTCAACTTTAGTATCCAACCCAGTTTAATATTTTCTTTAAACATGTCATATAAAAATTATTTTTTTAAATAAATAAAGAAAATAACATTTAACATTTTCTGTTAATATTTTCATCTGTTTGCGGCAACGCCAAGAAAACCTGTTTATTCAACAGGCTGTCAAAGCTGCTCATGCGACACAGCTGTTTATCCACACAAATCTGGTATACTAGCGATGGAATGGCCCACCACGTAGGCATGTAGGTCATGGTGTAATTCATATTTACTAATAACGATCACCGATTTAAGGATAAAAAGTTCAGGCTCACATCAGTGTTTTTCAGTGCCCTTGTCCAGGACCAAAACAACCTTTTCACGATGAGAATCGTAACTGTACGCCCAATGATTCCCGATTTAGGAATGAGTGATGTATCAGAGTGCGGGGTGAAATCATTTATCTTCAGTTTCAAAACCCAGACCATGCAGTGACACTATTATTATAAAAAACAACAACATACATGTATATGCATGTTTTACAGATTTGAAAAGAAAACTGATATACATTGTAGATACACTTGGCAATACTTTGGTAGTTTAAGGTATCACAGTCTATAGACTCACTCCAGATAAATACTTTACATTATAATTTTACTGGAATCCACACCATGGCCAACCAATGTGAATGCATACATGTATGATTAACATGGCAATGATTTGAAAGTTAATATTATCTTGATATTGTGTTTTTTAAACCACATTATTTTTCCAACAACACAACATTTTCTTATATATTTTATGGTAATTTATATGAGTCTCAAATATTAGTCCCATAGTAGGTGGAAAGCTAGCATTTACATGTATGTAGGTTACGGTAATTCAATTCAAGACTAACCACGTTTTGAAAACAATGTGGACAATGGCTATCTAAGTACTGAATGCAGTCTGATCTCATGCATGTTTTTATACACACACCTCAGCATACTTGGGCATGTGCGCCACTCCAATTTTGGTACTATATAACTTTAGGAAAACACAATCTGGGTATGGCAAGTCCCATTCTCTGGGCATCAGATAAATGTAATAATGAGTCTCTGTCATCCTCCTGAGCAAGACCTTGACAATGACATATGAATATTATCTCTACGTCACGTTGCTATCGAGTTATGAGTTCACACATTTTGGTTGATGGCAATCTAATCAATCCAGGATTTGATGATTATACTTCATCTTTTGTATTACTTTTCCCTTTTAAATACAGCCTCTTGATACTGATTACCTATCTGTTTATATATCATAAGCGTGCTTAACCCTACCTGGCCTGGGGGGGGGGGGAGGCCACGAAATACCAAACTTTCTGCGCTATCTCCGGAACGACAAAAAATAGAAGCTGAACCTCCATGAATTTATAGTTTATCATATTGGGGTCATTTTGAGCCTGTTTGCATGACCCCCAGAAGAGAGGATCATGGGTAAATTCAAGGTGGCGGCCATGTGGCTCCCAGAAAAGTGATGTTTTTGTCATATTTCTTCAAAATTTCTGCTTTTCTTCAATGAAAAGCAGGCAAAAACAATTTTATTTCACATTACATTAATATTTACTAATTTATCATGCTGTTTTTGCAGAAAAATTGCATAAATAAAAAATTCGAAAAATCGACCAAAAAGGCCATTTTTGAAAATGCCGTCACTGTGACCTCATCAAAGTGGCCATCTTGGATTTTTTTACATTTTCTGGTAAAGCTTGACCCAAGGGTATAGTGTGGTAAGTTTCAGCCCCCTAGCTCAAGGAATAAGAAAAATTGTTCAAACTTTATTTACACATTGGCCACGACAGGTCCCAAAAAGCCCAGGCCAGATTGGGTTACGGTTACTGTATCCGGTCGAAGCTTCAAAATCTCGAAAAAAAATTTGTAGTATACCGGAGTACACAATCAAACCTACAAGTTGGGGGAATAAGAAACTATGAAAATTAGTGCATTGTAGTAAAAACAGGACTTTTTAAAACTCAAGCCATTCGTGCGCACCAGGGGAAACAGCGGGGTATAAGGATTACTCACGCTCAGGCCGAAGACTGTGTATTCTGGTCCATGGCCAAAGAAGCATTTTACTAATTGGCTCACCTTGCATAACATGTTCGAATGTGTAAATAAAGTTTGAACAAGACATTTATGGCACAATCTTGATAAACAATGTAGGCCTATAACTTATTTTGCCCGTCAAATAATTATAATAAAGCCGGAACAGCATAAACTATTTTGTTTTTAGATAAATACAGCGAAATCCTACATTTTGACAGTATAATCAGTCGTATCTTTACCTTGTTTTTGTTCACACTACACGTGAATTAGTGGACTATGTTTTTGTAAAAAAAAAGTCTCCTTGCTTTGCAACTAAGACTTCATATAACAGAGTCCGAGTATAGTTTGATTGGCTATAAAACAAGTATCTCCATTTAGCTTGTATAATATTCCATCCAATGAGACTGGCTGTTTTATCAATCGTTGACGCGAGTACTGCAATAGAGCGTAAACCGCATGTTCAGCTTACTGTGAGTTCACACTATTTAATGACAAACTTTGATAGTTCTTGGACAATTAAAAAATCATGGCAGGCTACTCAGCGCATTTGATTACATTCGATCGGTGTCTTCTCCTTTCTTGTCGTGAAGTGTTTGACATCTACTCTTGAGCGGTCACAGCATTGTCTCAGTGGGGTTCTCATCCAGCTGAGAACAGGGGATTAGCATGGCTCAAGTGGGCAAACACAGTGCTGAATTTGGTTTTGGCCATTTTCTCCTTTTAGTTATTGGCCAAAAACTGTTTTTTCCCATTCTAATTTCTCTCTTGTTTTTTGATGTACAAACATGAACTTTGGACACAATATTCCAATCATGTAGATCTTCATTAGGTTGCCTCAAATTTTATAAGTTCGGCCGTGTTCATGAATTATTTATGATTTAGTGAAGAGGGGTCAAGTTTTTGTAGATTTTTTTCAATCTTTGAACTTTGCACGACGATAAAATAACTTTTAGGCCCTTTAACTAAAAAAACTAAGGCAACCTATTTTTATTCAAATGGTAAAGTTCATTATTCCAAAAAAAGCAAGTTTGTTTGATGAAAACTGAGAGAGTTATTAGCGCGTGATTTTGAGGACTATACTTTTCCAAATGACATCATTTATCTTTAAATGAATCGATTCTTGTAATAAATTCGAGAAAGTTATTTATCTAAATTCCTTGAATCAAGGGCTTTCAGAAAATGTAGTTTGTATCGATACAAAAAAGCTCTGCCCCGTAATTGAGCAAAATTGTGATATGGAACTGGGACCCGATACAGTAGCCGTAAGCTACCAGCAGCTGTTACCTCCTCTGGAATGGTGATAAATTAACAAATATGTCAACATGTGTAATTTACCAGCTGTTGTGGTATTTTTTAACTCCCAACGACATGTCTACAGTGTATTATTTTTCACAGATTTCAGTCTGATCTGTTTATTTTGGCAGCGACATAACTCCCTAACTCCCGTGTTCTTATCCCTATCTGTCTAAAGCAATAATGGACAACATAAAAGCTTACCACCAACTTCTGCATTGCCTTTATATGTGGTATGTATGCATGCAGATTTATATGCTTATTACTCATGAAAACAATATGTAGGGGCCTATATAGGCATGGCCATCCTATGCGCCCAAACCAGTATCAAAACCTTCCTGGATACACACTGGTTCTTGTCAGATCACCAAAAGTTAAGCAAAGTTAAGCTTGGTCAATACATGGATGGGTGACCGGGTGCTGTACTGGCTGGGCTGATCAGTGTCCAGGGTAATAGGAACTGTGAGCACTCTCGTGTTCTGGTACATGCATGCACCGTTGTCATATGACAAAGGCTGAAAACGACGTTAAACACTACTACATGTACTCACTCCCTGGATAAATTTATAATTATTGAATGGCATATATGTTGTACATGTATTCTCTATGTCGCTTGGTTATCGAGATATACAAACACGGACTGACAGACATGACAGATTTAAATGATAAGATATACATGTAAGCTTACATGTATAATAGTGTGAACATGCTTGTACATGTACATGTACATATGTCATGTATAGGTATATTTCCTAATTTTGGCCGTCCACATTATTAATCATGTTTCCGAGATAACAAAAATGTTGAGAGGTACATTTACATGTGTTTCTTAAATTTTGTAAACATCACTCTTTCTTTATATATGTGGTATGAGATTTAGCAAAATTCTGATAAAAAAAAACAAAAAAAAACATTTTAATAAAACAAAATTTAAGAACATGTGGGTTATACGGGAAACACAGGATTAATTTATTGTTGATGGCTCACGATAGGCTTTGCCTACTGTTGCTGTAGCTGACAGTCCCCTCACAGACATTTCATTCACATGTACACATACCATATGGACTTGTACAATGTAGTTGTGGTAGTTTCACTAATTGTTCATTTTCACATAACTAGTGTATCAGTGAATTGTTCTGGTCGTGCTGGTCAAGCCTCAGGCCAAAAAAAAAGTAAGAAATCTTTAGTTTCTGGTTAAAGACCCTCAGAAAAAAGTGATGCAGTGAGCTATTTTCGCATTGTGGAAGAGCCCCTGATTTATGCCGATAACCTACAGCCCTTGCAAATAACCTCACCAAATGGCAAATGCTGACCTTAATGCTGAGGCAAAATGATGGCAGCGAGGCACTCGAGAAATAAATGTTCCAGTGCAATGAAGAAATATGCCAGCCCTTTATTTGAAAAGCTCTTGCTTACGTTTCTACATCAAGAATCATATGGGGACAGCACAGGTAATCAAGAGCTTCCTATTGTATGTAAGGCATTCTTTAGTCTTAGGGGGAATTCATTCGTCCTGGCTGATGATATTTAAAAATGCAGGAGTAAAATCTATTTTATTAATTTTGCCTTTGCCAATGTTAATTCCTTATCTTTGAGGGCTGAACTAATCTCACACATAACCATGATAACATTGCATTACAGACAACTTAAGGATGTCAGCTGGTGATTTTTGGCTTTGGCAGCCATTTTGCCTGTTTTTCCTGTTGGGTTATCCCTTTCCCTTTCCTTGGTTAAGAGATAATGATTGCCTTTAAAATCCTTCTAGCTGAGAATTTTGCACAGCAACATCCATTCAATTTGATGAATTTTGATAGACATTGTGATTATCTGCAAACAGTTACATGTAGAATATAAGAAAAAGTTAAATACTAATTAGGCCTTTTTTTTTTTATTAATTGGTTTACGGATTTTTCTGGCAAAAATGTCCAGGTGGAGGATGGGAAAAAAATAAAAATAAAATCAAGCCTCCACACTTTATTTGTTTTTACTTTCTGACAAACTTCTTAGACACGAGAGGGCGGTAAAAAAAAAAAAAATGATATGTCAAATCCAGGTAATAGCCAGTGTAATAATTACAAGACATTTACCAAAAGATCAATGACGGACGTTTCCTTCAACCAAGCGACAATATCAGTCGCTTTGCGTGAAACCAACACTTCAATAGGGGTGTTGACAGGACAAGTCATGTTTCCTGCTGTTATTTTGGACAGACAGGCCGGCAGATATGTCGTCAGTTGTCACTGATCTCCTTCAAGACCAAGTCCTCCACCGTCCCAGCAGTTACTGGACCGACAAAGCCCTTGAAAAGGACGGTCGCGTCCTGTCTAAGCGTCAGTGAAAACCACCGCGAGGCCGAACCCGCCATCTTGGCTTCAAACACTGCGCCGTTGAAATGATGTCATGTCTGGTCCCCGAACTACAGCCGAAGGTAACATGGAAGTCGGAAACCACCACCACTGTAACCAAGGGAAGTAACCCGCCTCCAAGACCAAGATGTCTGCAACCTGTAACCATCTCGGTCATCTACATGTATACGCGGTAAGACTGACCCTGGGATCGTGTGTATCCATTTACAGCCTACTTTCGGCAAGTGCGAGAGGGAATTTCCAGAAATCAATACCACGTGACTTCGTCAGCCAATCAGCTAAAGTCTACCGACGTAACCCCAACGTAACTCGCCATTTTCGAATCATGTGATGCCCTACTTGTTGAAAATTACAGATCTACCACACCTCTTGGGTGATACGAAAGTTATTTATACCTATATATTTTGTAAGCCTAGCTTATATCTGTTTCCCAAGTGGTTTGAAAACCTGTAATTTATCAGATTTCTCGAGTCTGTTCTCTGCCGGATGAAGGCCGAACAGAATCCCGCAATATACCGGATATCGCTCCGCAATAATGGAGACTCACGATTCGCAAGCCATCTTATGGATGGCGAAGTGTACGCAAATGAGATGTCTGCAGAGTGTTGAACTCGTGCGAACTCGAGCGTGAAGAATTTATATAAGATGTTTTACGCACAGCAAGTATTAAAATGAGACCAATATTGCGAATTTTATGTTTTTATTCTTCCGACAGAGAGGTCAGCAAATGTGACACATCGGCGGATACGACAGAAATAAATAAAAAATCGAAAATCCAATTTTATTTTTATTTCACTTTTGGCAAAATGAAGGTCGGCGGATCCGTAAACCAATCAATAAAAAAAAAAAGGCCTTACGGTATATGAATTTTTCATGAATATGCTTCAAAATTAGGGCCTATTCATCAAATGGAGCATGGGTCAGTCCATTTAATGTTTGCCTACAGCTAAAATATGCACACCAACCTATAATTTTGGGGGTTTTCATTTTTCTCATAAATTACACAATTATGAATGCAACAACATACATTATTCAAAACGTTAATTACTTTGATTTACCACCAGCGGACATCTTTAAAGGTTGGTAATTCTTGTTTCAGTCAAGGGAGGAAATACAGCAGAAAAAAAAAATGAGCTGATCAGAAACAAAAGTCTTACTTTTTTGGCCTAATTACAAGATTCAACTGACCAGACATTATGTATCTTGACTAACCAGACAGAAGGGTCAGATCAGATACCATACTGGTACATGTATAATTAGCCAAAACAATGTACATGTACCATACATGCTAATTAATGTAACAAGTAAAAGACAGTCTTTTGTATTAAAAGTTATCCTGATTACCAAATCGTAAAACTTTTCTGAACAACATTCTTACACCCTGGAAACTCACACGGTCTTATTAGACCCACCCGCCTGGTGCCGAGGGTGATATCAGATAGGGTATATTCAAAGGCGGCGGCTTTGAGGGGAGACGGGTATCAGTGAACATTGTTTAAAGGTTCATAAAGGACCCACCAGGTATCAATCTTAATAAATTAATATCCTATCAATGCTCCCCAATTGTACATGTCGCTATTTAGGATCTTACGTATTTCAATTGAATTTGGTGTTCTGAGCGCCCCTGTCATGAATATTTAATAGCATTATGACATCACTGTCGCATCTGGACTACGATACTTTGCAGTTGGGGAGGGGAGATACACATGTAGGTTCACCATCTCCGTTTACCCCAATTTTACACCAAAGTCTAAAAAGTCCAGTCCATATATCAACCCCGTATTATAGTGCCACAATGTCGGGACCGCAGCAACATGAAAAGACACCCCGCCAGCGTGGCACCTAAATTTGGATGAGTCAACAAAAAATTCTCTGCCATCAATGTTCCCTTCAAAGCACTATGAAACATTCTCAGGATTGGTTGACGCTCGAGTTACTGCAAGTCTGTTAGATCCTACAAGCGATCGACATATCCAAATGAGGGAGCAGATACGATTTAATTTTAATTAGATTGCATCGGGTACATATATGTAATATGTCTAGATAGTAATTTCTTTATTTTCTTTATTTCAATGAAATATTGTCATGATTTCCTGGTAATAAAATGTGATGGAACCATGTCAGAGGAGTTCAGTGCCATATATTACATCTTTTGCCCCTGTCACAACTTCGAAAATTTGAAATCGACGATGACGGCATATTTCACAGTCTCATTTCATTGATCGTTGAAAATGTCAACAACTAAATAAATGCCCCCTTTTCCATCATAGCTGAAAAGTTGTTGACCCTATTCACTCAGACACTCACTCTTTTCAGTAACTTCAAATACATCAGTAATTCAATCACAGAAAGTGTCACTTTCTGTGATTGAATTACTGATGTATTTGAAGTTACTGAAAAGAATTTTGATCACGCCTTGATTTATTTGTGGAAAAGTTCACACTTTTCCACAAATAAATCAAGGGGTGATCAAAATTACTAGAACAGGAACGGGTCCAAAATCGTGCAAATAATTCATCAATTATTGCTCAGTAATTTTAATGATTTTAGCTTAGGGTCAAAGTTATTAGAATTACTGATTCAATTTTGTCCATAAAAATGGGGGTGATTGAATTCTAATAGGTTAGTTGAATAAAATGGAATTAGGTCATTGTCACTTGATTGGTTGTTTAGCATGACCAGCATTCATCTATATTCTGAGGGCAAATAGATGAGGGATTTACATCCTTCATATTCGTATACAATTGGTTTGCAATTAAATAATTAATAATAAATAATTGTAGCATCTAGCATGTGTATTAGAAAAAAATCTAGGTCATGCTAAACAGCCAATGAAGTGACGATGGCCTTACCATACTCCGTGATGGGTTAAAAACCCTGCATGAATGAGTTTAATTACATCTGTCCTATAGGATCTGATGAATACTTCCATGTGCATGTATGGTACATCCCATTAAATGAATTAATATCTGAAAGTTAATGTTTCCCCTCTGGGCATGTTTTACATACGTATGTACATGTACATATAGCTCTAGAGGTCTTTCATTTGTGTCATTAAAGGTTGCACCCTTAAATAGTACCTACATGTGTAGCTGCATTGTATATCTTAATTTCTTTTTCCCCGGGTAATTAGAACCACATATCTTTTTTTATTTGGCCTAAGTCTTTTTAGGCCTGGATTAAAGGTGACATTCACTGACCCCATCTCATGAATAATACTTGTAGATGTGTTCTAAAGTACCATATACGGTAATTCCCCTAATAATTCGATCACCGGAAGTACAGCAAAAATAACTTATATCTGGAAATATTCTTCATCACACTGTTTACAAAGTCACATTTTGTCATTATATGACTTTTCTTCAATTTAAATAAAGTATGGGATTGTTTCTTTTTTCTTTTGTTTGAATAACAGAGTTGAAAAGTTAACTTCCTGTGATAGAATTATTAGGGGAATGGACCATTCAGAGTTGCAGGCTAAGTATTAAAGTCTCTTGTATCTGTAAAATTTGTAAGACCTGTTGACACTCTCCTACATGTATATTCATGGATTTGTGAGACTTAACTGTCTTTTCAGTATTAGGTCTACTTTTTTCTTTTTTTTCTGGGAGAGTGATCAACTCTTCTTGGGGGAGTTAAATGAGTGATGGAGTGGGAGAGCTCATGTCCCCTATAAATGAGAGACTGGAAGGCCACCCTTCAAAAAATGTTTGTTCGTCGTAATCCGACCCTACATGTATGTCAGAAATTTGGGTAGCATCCATGGTGATACATGTAGGTACATGTAGATGTAGGTTGGAACTTTTTTTATTATTTTATGCAGGTTACTGGAATTTACAGGAAATAGGTACATGTATATAGATGATTTTAGCATGAACTTATTGCTTTGGCAGATCTACGGCAATACAATTACAAAGTTGTGGTTAGAGATATTTATAAGGCTATTACCAATTTAGGGATAGGCTGACCAACATAAATCTATTATAATGATGGCCTTATGGCACACCGTTCTGGTCAGTTGAACTGTTCTGGTCTGTATATTTTTGTAGGAAATAATGTTTGGTGGCCTGGTGGGTTGATGTATCTTTAGACATCTTAAACATGTTAAATGATGACCATGCCTAGGCTATGGTGCATGGGTCCGCATGGTGGTGGGTCTGTCATTCATTCATCTGACTGACCAACTGACCTACACATGTACATGTATTGTATATAAAAATGATTGTATAGGGACAGTACTTGTACATGTATCATAGGCCTTCTAATAAAAGTGCTATGATTTCTTGACCATTGTGAGAGATTACCGGTAAGCGTAAAATGTGTGTGGAAAGCTTATGGCAGATTCCAAGATAAACTAGGCCATTTGGTCCCAGACAGACAGAAAATTAAAATTCGCTTTTGAATGGAATTTTTTCTTTTATATGACTATCTGGAGTCAAAATAATAGAAAAATAATTATTCCAGAGCAAGGACCCGTGAAATTACACTTCTAGAGGAATTGTAACATTTGGCTCCTATATTCAAGGTGTGGCCTTACTGTTGGTCATGAACTAACGATCGAACTCAAAGGGTACCAGATACATGATTACACGTGGTGAAAGCAGCAAGTGGTTGTTGTTGAGTTCGACCCGACAACCTGGTATTAATTTCATGAACTAAAAATGTACAAATATCGAACAATTATCGATAAAGTTACGCTCGTCGCTTGATGAAGGTAAGGAAGCGAACGTTATTGTAGCGAACGTTATTGTATTGGACCAACAACTGAAACCGAAGAAATAACGAAAACATGATGAAACGAGAAAATTTACCATGCACGAACAACACGCTTTTGCAAATGGCGCCGAGAAAGGACGAAAATGAGGCTCATCCGGCAAAACTGTACGAGAGGTGAAAGGTCGAATGTGTGTGATCGTTTATGTCGAAGTTTGACCAATTTCACGATCACAACATATGAATGACGTTGAACACGTTAAAATTGTTACACTGATTAATTTGACCAACTCGCGAAAAAGTATTGGAGGTCATGGATGGTTCTACAGTCGCGTGGACATTTTAGCACATTTTTCACACGGTACTATTCAGCCGTGTGATCGTCAGTGTTCTTGACAAATTGACTGACGTTCACAGCCAACGATTGTAAGGCTTTTTTAAAATAGTTAAACAACCTAAAATTAAAAAAAATAACATTTATCACACAAGAACAAGCTCAGATTTAACACATCAAAGCGTTAAATCTACAGGATTTAGATCACCTATTATCTAAAATGCGTATCAAAGATGGCCACTTTTTCTTTGGGAATATTTGCTGTCATAACTTTCAGTTGTTCTCGACATAAAAATTTGAAAATATATAAAATCATTTCATTGCGTGACCTATGCTTGATATTCATGTTAGAACTCAATATTCTTTATAATTTTGACTTATAAAATATCTGCAACTGGTAATAAAATTGATTTTTAATGTGTTGAAAAATTTGACATGCACGTGGCCTAGAATATCTTAGAAGCTGCCATATGTCTTTGCAATTGATGGACATTGGTCAGATAATAGATTTGTATGTTTATATACACAGATTTACATTTACATGTAGTCAACAAACGGGGCAGGGGCTTGGGTTTTTGTGTCTGGACACCTGTTTTTACCTGCTGGCAATAATCGCAAAATTCATTTTGACAAGCACTCTATGTCGTTCACAATGAAAATTGGATGATTGAGGCAAGCAATCATCTGCTCACCTCAAATTTCTTTTAGGCGAGAAATAGGTGAGTGCAAGCAGTCTCATCTCTCGCAGTGAGGTCTGCCTCAAGAGACGGAAGTATGCCTCAAATATGGAATAAGGATGGCGAGAGTTATAAATATAATAATGGCTTCCATTCTATTTTAAAAATTCAACATGAGCGAGATAGGTGAAACAAGGATGTGCAGAGTATCCAAATTTTGGCAAAATGTGATATTTGGACAGGCAGTTTTCAATCCTGGATACATGTACATGTAACACCCTGTAAACATGCTTAGTACATGTAAATGTTTTTCATCTGTTCTCGCTCGACTGGCCTGGTAATTTACAATGTACACCAGACTGACTGATCTCATTTCATGACAAGTATGCTTTTTGTCCCCGATGAATCTCAGGGCTGCTTGAACATTGTTCAACTTGTAATATCTGTGGGACGAATCAGGTTTTTTTTTGCTTTAGCTCTATCAATATATAGTAAGACGTAAATTGGATGAGAAGTTTGTGGGTTCAAGAATTTCTCTCATACGTGGCATATGCATTTGGGATCATAAAGGTATGTGTCAGTTATAGTTCCAGCTTTCTCTCTTGCATTAGTTAGTAGCGGTAACATATTTGGTTGTACTAAATGGTTGCCTGGGAACATGAGTGATGTTCCAATGTATGTTATGACTGAAGTTGAACATTTGTTACCATATGGTGAAAATTTTCTCTATTCATATATTGTCTAACGGTGACTGCTGCTTGAAGGTATTAGCCTATCTATAGATTTTCATGTATACCTGGTTTGGTTTTAATTGAAGTACACTTGTTTCTCATTATAGTACTGAGGTTGGGAGACAAATGATTGTCCACATCTTAGGCGAGTGGCACGATCTGTCAGTCTTCTAACATGTCTAAGATTCTAGTGCTTAGGCCTTCTTATTTACTGAATGCCACAGTTGTCTAGACTGTCTGTTGCAGCAAGAAACTCTGTTCTAATTCTTTCCTGACTCTTTATGATGGACCTGACCATATGTCAGGTCATGCAGTTGCCTGTTCTGATGTGATATCACTACTCAACAACCTCTGATGTGATATCACTACTAAACAACCTCTGATGTGATATCACTACTAAACAACCTCTGATGTGATATCACTACTCAACAACCTCTGATGTGATATCACTACTAAACAACCTCTGATGTGATATCACTACTAAAATATCACTACTCAACAACCTCTGATGTGATATCACTACTCAACAACCTCTGATGTGATATCACTACTAAACAACCTCTGATGTGATATCACTACTCAACAACCTCTGATGTGATATCACTACTCAACAACCTCTGATGTGATATCACTACTCAACAACCTCTGATGTGATATCACTACTAAACAACCTCTGATGTGATATCACTACTAAACAACCTCATTGACATGGATATAATTAAGTGACCTGCTAATTTTGTAAAGTGCAGCCCTCTCTTTTCAATGGGTATCCAGGTGTCTGATAAATACATGTAGTTCTGCCAATATCCATAGATCTGGATAGCCTTAAAAAAAAAAAAAAAAAAAAAAAAAAAAAAGTGAGGCAACTTTCTTTACTGGAACTGGAAGACCTCTTCCTAAATAAATAAGAATTACAATGAAATAATCGCCGTGCCACTTTTTACCCCTCGGCCATTTTAGCCTCAAGGTATTGTTGACATCATGTACGTCCGTCCATCCATCCATTGAGCAAAACCCCTTGAGATGAAGTGACCAAATTTAGGAGGTTTATTTATCTAGTTAAAAATCAGACACCTAATCGGATTGCCTCCGCTCGGCCCATATTTTACAGAGTTATGCCCCTATACATATGTATTAATTTCTGATTTTGTGATATATGCTTGAATATACATTGTATCCAACGATATCTGCAGAACTTTGTGTTTGATACAGCTTCGTTTTGGAAACTCTTCAGCCCTTATTTTACAGTAATCTCTGATTCTGTGATCTATGCTTGAATGTAACCAGGTATATCCATTTAACTGTGTTTGGTACAGCTACCAAATTATGAAGAAACTTTTTATATAGTTGTATTCTATATGCCTACAAATTAGTCATCTTTACCCGTATTTTATGGAGTTATGGTCATTTTTGGATGTAATATAATCTCTGATTTTGTGATACATGTACATTGTATATGTAGTTGAATGTACAAGTTATATCTGCAGATCCATGTTCAGTACAGCTACTAAATTTTGACAACTTTTTTATCTGGTATTCTACAAGCGTACAAAATATCATTGTCTCGGCCCTTATTTTATGGAGTTATGCCCCTTTTTTGGTGTAATAATCTTGGATATGCTTGAATGTAACCAGTTACATCTCAAGAACTGCGTTCGGTACAGCTACCAAATTTTGGAAACTTATTTATCCACTTGTTTTTCTGAAGCCTACAAAAAATATTCGCCTTGTCCCTTATTTTACAGAGCTAAAGCCCCCTTTTGGTGTAATAATCTATGATTTTGTGATGTATGCTTGGATGTAGCTGTTACAGCTGCAAAGTGGATGATATGCACTAAAAAAGAATTCTGGATGATCAGTAAAATTGACCTGGGATTTCGTTGAGCACACCACAGGTCATGGTAAGAATAGGCCTCAGCTCCTCAGACAGCTTGCCATAAGAGGTGACTAACTGAGGCATCCAACTGAGGCACCCATATGGTTCCAGGGTGTGAAAAGGAATAGGACCCAACCAGTGGGGTTTCCGGGAGTGAAAAGGAATACATCATGTACATGTAGGACCAATGCAACATCGTGATATCACTGAAATATAATTGAAAGCGACATTAAATCATATTTATTCACTCAGTCACTTGTAATAAGAATCAATGAGCTTATATGTCTCAGCTGGGATGGTTTTCACTTCTCATGAGTCAGAATTTACATAATCAAGTTATGGGATCATGTTAATTTTCTATTCACTTGTATTTTCAGGTCAAAGGTGACAGCATGCAGAAATTTGCAGTCAGCGTTGAGACTGTGAAGCCCGGCCCATTGGACGAGCTCCTCGCCGTACTACGCAAGATTCTCGACTGGTGCCTCTGCTGTGTGACCTGTGGCTGTTACCATGGAAACAGTGGGGAACGGCTGAAAAATGGAGAACTCTACGAAGTGGAACTCCTGGAGAGCGAAAGACAGGCCGTTGGAAATTTACTACAGTACTTAGACTCTGGTAGGTGTAAACCTTGAAATGAACTGTTGATCATTGTGTTTCAGGTAATGATTTGCATCAAAAGATGGGTAGGTTGATGGGCAGGGAAATTTAATTTTTCATCCTTTTTTTAACATCTAATATATGTATCAAGCTCTTTCAAATGAATATTTGAATTTTTTTGGTACATGTACATCCATAATGTTATTATATCAATGGAACAACTCTGAAAATGTTCATTTTTAAACAATTTGAAGAAGTTAAATCTGGAGACAATTGAAAATTCCATATGTCAGCAAAAAGAAAAAAAGAGGCCTACTGTACTCCATTCTCATGTCATCAGACTGTATTCTTCCTACTGTTAGATACCCTCTGATCACACTGGGGTTGTGCACTTGGTTCTCGGCCAATCAGCATCGGAGTTTGCTCAGCATATCACAGCTAAAGAAAGACATTGTACCATAAAAATTTACCATAAAACTTGTTAATTCTTTAAGAAGATTACCTGGAGTGGACATCTCTCATATGCATCTATATATCCTTCCTGGCCACGTTATTCTGCTCATTGCAGTCAGAGGGTGTCACACCAACAGTTTAGAAGGTTACAAACTCTAACAATGGGAGAATGACCCTACTCTGACATAAATTACCAATTTATATTTTGGGTAGGTAGACTTACCTGAAACACAACATTTGTCTTTGTATTATAAGACTGCTGATTGGTTCATTTCAATTTATCATAATTAAATTTTACGATTTGTCATGGACCATGTTAACCTTGTCCAATTGTGAAAGAACCATGAGGAAAATGGTTGCTTTGGTTACTGATAATCCAGTTTGCCAGCTTATCATTTGAAATGTTCATCTGCTTTTCTTCAATCAGAAATGGGGGCAGAGGCCACAATCAATGGTGAGAGGTTACGTGCTCTGTGTATACTCACATACTCTGACAACGCCGAATTACAGAGGTCAGCTGCACTGTGCTATGCAGAAATTAGTGCCAAAAGTAAGTATGTATTGAGAGAATTATTGAAAGAAATATCCCACTGAATGTGAATAGATACAGTTGATGCAAAAATATCTCATACGGCCATTGTCACTTGATTGGTTGTTTAGCATGACCTAGATTTTTTAAAATACACATAATTATTTATTATTAATTATTAAATTGCAAACCAATTTTGTATATGAAAATGAAACAAAATGAGTAAGTTTTACTCTTGAAAATGTAATCCCTCATCTATTTTAAACATTTATCATCAAAATATAGATGAGGGCTGGTCATGCTAAACAAACAATCAAGTGACAATGGCCTAAAATGAAGTATACATGTATCATGTGTACAGGGTTTGAATTTTGTGACCAGTCTACTTGTCCAAGACTACGGTAATTCCCCTTATAATTCAATCACAGGAAGTTCACTTTGCAACTCTGTTATTCAAACACAGACATGACAGAGAAAAAGGAACATTCCCATTCTTCATTCAAATTGAAGAAAAGTCATATAATAACAAAATGTGATACTTTGTAGCTGGTGCCATCAAGAATATTTCAAGATATAAGCCATTTTTGCTGCACTTCTTCCGGGGATTGAATTATTGAAGAAATTACCATACATGTAGTAAATAGTCTTTCAGACTTGTCAATTTACAGAGATTGAGTGGATTTTCTCCTTGATAAAAGTTCTTTAGTAGTTGAGATCAACTACGGTGAACGTTTGCCTGAGACATCACTTTTTAATATCACGGGCATTGAAATCACACTTCTGACATTCTCTGAAAATGCATGAGAGCACCTACACTTGGCTTCACTGCCTGAGATGACGTCCCAAATCACGCATCGGCATTATGTGCCTGACGCTTTGTGACATCATACACTATCTTAGAACTTTTATTGCACTGTGACGGCTTCTAACATGACGTCATCTACACCAGCTGGTCACCTTATCTGACGTCATGTCAATCATTTCCCATTTTAACATGTTCACTAGAACGAATTGAAGAATCGAACAATATTGAACCCTATACGAAATACAAGACATCGCGACTTGAAAAGCCTTCGACAAATGTTGCAGGTGATCATGATGTTCAGTGTACCCGACAGCCCGAAAAAATTAAAATCACGCTTTAAGTTTGTCCCCTGATTGGTACTGGTAGATGAAAATGAAATTATGTAGATCAAATTGATGGGGTTGTTGACCTTGGTGCATCATGCATCAAATATCACTTGACTGTAAATATATTACATGTACATGTGCCACGACTTCGGGCAAATTTCAGTCTCTCAGAAAAGTTTGACCTTGAAGCGCTGTCTAATACTCGCATGGATGTGCATTATGTTCTTCTCTCGGATGAATGATTTGGAGTTTATCAACAACTTTTTTCGATCATGTCAATATAATTTATTCCTTCCCAATTTCAAGGTTGCCTGCATAACCACTGAACAGTCTGATTGAAAAAAAAAACATATAAAGTGCAAATGCTCTGATTTTTTTTCCTTTTTTTTTTATATGTTTTTGTATGTTTACCTTGTTTACATACATGTGAATATTGTAATTTTGTATGAAGTGATCCATTTATGTAACCGCCTTCTCTAGCCAAAACAGCCATGATAACCTTCTGATCCAATCATGGGAAATGAATTTCCCACCTTAAAATCTTAGGGTGATCAAATTTATTAGAACATATTTAAGTATACAGTAATTCCCCTAATAATTCGATCACAGGAAGTGCATAAAAAAATGGCTCATACATGGAAATATTCTTCATGGCACCATCTTCAAAGTGTCAGTTTTTGTCATTATATGACTTTTCTTAAGCTTGAAAGAAGATGGTATTGTTTCTTTTTCTCTGTGTTTGACTATTATAAACAGGGTTGAAAAGTGAACTTCCTGTGATTGAATTATTTGGGGAATTACTGTATGCATATTCCATTGTATCTTCATTATTTCAGTGAATTTAGAGGTGATCAAATTTATTACAACCAGCGATTTGAATTTTGTCCCCAAATTGGAGATGTTTGAATTTTTATAGGGGGATTGTATTAATACAGGGATTATCATACATGCAGATCATACATGTAAATTTGATAAATCTATTTGATATTGTGGCATCTAGCAATTTTCATAATTAAAGTGCTAAACAAATTAGGCTCTCTCATGATCCATTGTGATCACCAGTGTCTGTAGAGCCTAATTTTCAAAATTCAAATTTTTTTGAAGTTTTGGTTAGGTTTTTGTTAGGGTTAGGGATTTGCTAGGGTATGTTTGCTAGGGTATGTTTTGGCCGTGTGACCAATAGGGTTAGGTGCGACGTTAACCTTCAAACAACCAACGGTAAATATGATATCTGTTTGATAATGTGGCGTCTAGCACTGTAATTTGCATAATTTCACAAGTCTGTATTGGGTCAATGTTTTAGCGTCCTGTCTCTGTCTTGTGTCCTGTTCTCACAGATTCATTATCAACGGGTGCAGGGATGTCAGGTGGATGGTTCCATGTTGCTTCAAAGATTTGCTTCTTTGTAGCAATGGGAATGCAACTAAGCTGGGTCGTGTGAGCTGTTGGTTCATCGCGATATGACTGGAATATAGTGTTGAAAGCGACATTAAAACTTACGGGTGAGAGAGCTACATGTATTTTGGACGAGCGCAAAATATAGTCTATTTTGGACACTTTCTCCATGTACATGATGTACAGCATTCATGGAGATGGACAATTTCACACAGGTTTGATATTAGTTAAAAGTCACCAGTGTTCAAAATTTCAGCCATCTAGACCATGGCTAGACCTTCAACTGTTTTTTTGCCTCAAACATGTCAAATGTTGCTACGGAATTCAATATCCTCAGTGAACAAATGTCCCAAATGTGTTTCAAATACATTGCATTTATCAAGGATCGAGATACTCTTCTTCAATTCTTTGTATCAATTTTGGCAATTGGCACTATGTGAATTAAAAGCACAAGGAGTTTGCAGTAAGGCTGACTCTGCCCTCCATACATTGTCAATAGCACTTGCTGCTTTGATTGGCATGATTGGTGCCATGGGGATACCTGTGAGATGTATCCTCTGATTTTTCGCAATAAAAATTATTTTGACTTCATCAACATATATGCCAATGAAATAAACACTATATGATTAATAATTAGTTTTTGTTTGATCAATTATAGCTGCATGCAGTTGAGAAAAATAATACCTTATATTCTGCAGTGTCCAACATAGTTCCCTCACTGGCACTGCTGACATACTAATTCTGTTGATCTCTCAATGCTCTGAACGCGAAGATGGAAGCACTGATGAACACGAAAAATATGTCAAAGATCAGTTCTGATTAGCAGATTTCTGATGCCAAGTTTCATCCCAAAGGGTTCATTATCTCAGAAATTGAATGAAAATAACATCTCAAAAACGTCCAAATTAGTGCTGTGACCTGCAGCTCACTCACACTCCTATCTCTGTACACTCCCTTGGCGGAAATGTTCAGTGCAACTGAAGGTATTCCACAGCACCACCCACATGTGGATTATGAGTACCCACCCCATTATTGGGAAGTGCTAATATGGGCATTAGCTGCTGTTTCTCATACATCCTTCAGGAAAATCAGGCACACTCGATCATGTCGATGTAGGAGACCGCAAAAATTAACATCTCCACAAACTTTCAGCTTAAATTTTGATTGTTTCCAGAACAGAGAGAAATTTGGAAAAAAATCTGACTTTTTGTTACAAGTTTAGTTGGAGAATCAAAATTTTTTCATGTACAGAAATGATTAAAACAATATCAAAATCAATTATCACCTAAACTTTCAACATGATTTTGCTACATGTATAAGAAATTTAAGAAATAATGTTTCTCATAGGCATCTCAGTTTTTATTCTATGCATGGTTAGTTTGGGAAATTTCATAAATTTTAGGGCAAGGGTTTGCCCTTAACTTTCCCTTTATAAATTTTAGTGCAAGGGTTCGCCATTACCCTAAGATTTATAAACTTTCCCAAACTAACCATGCATGAAATAACCATTGAGCACACCAATAAATGAAAACATTATTTCTATTCTACATGTGTATTGCACTATTTAAACTGATTATAAACAAAGATTATAATGAAAGGTTGTAAAAATACGGTAAAGTTTGACATCCTTTCTCCCCCTTGTTGAGAAAAACTGGTCCACTGATATTGGCATGATGCTCCCGTCTCGGCATCACGCTAACATCAGCGAACAAGTTTATGTGGTCTCTCAAATGGGAAGTGATTCTGTCAGGCTTTGTGCATATAGGTCTAGGCTTATTTGTGTCGCTTATTTAATCAATTTCAATATGGAAACAACAGTTAAACTTGTGAAAAAAATTCCATCTTGTAATTTATCTTATGGCTTATTCGATTGTGAAGCTTGTATTGAAGCAGATATTCCTTTCCTCGCCCAACTTGTCAGTTGTGAAATAGAATCTCTCAGATGAACACCTGCACTTGATACATGTACATTCTCACAACTGTGCTAAAACACTCGATAAATGCATAGTTAGTAAGTTGTTATAGGCAAAAGTTTTATAGAATTGCATGTTGACATAAATGACAAAACGTGGGAATAAGAATCTTTTATTTTAATACCACTGGCATATGAAACAGATATTATTCCTGCAGGAAAGTTGGATGAGACTTGCGATCTGGAGTCCATGTAGCAGATTTCTTAGGGAGAACTGTGAAAGTGAGAATACATTTTAGATGGTTTATGCTAGAAGGTCAGTGAACAGGCTTGAGATATATGTCAGATGGAGCTAGTAGATCAATCTCTAATGAGGTTGATACAATGGAAGTGCATTATGTTCTTCTCTCGGGCGAATAATTTGAAGTTAAATAACCACTTCTTTCATTGATGATGTAACAGTCTGATTGAAAAACCATGTAAAGTGGAGCACTTCTGATTTTTTATACCCCCCGACACGTAGTGTAGGGGGCGTATACTGGTTTCAGCTTGTCCGTCCGTCCGTCCGTCCGTCTGTCCGTCCGTACGTCCGTCCGTACGTCCGTCCGTAACATTTCGTTTCCGGAGCATAACTTGACAACCGCCAGTTGGATTCCTCTCAAATTTGGTATGCAGCTACCATACCATGAGACCTTGCTTGGGATTGCGTTTGGCGCATGTGCGTCTACAGGTGGCGCCACCTAGGGTCATTCCGTAGCATTTCGTTTCCGGAGCATAACTTGACAACCGCTACTTGGATTCCTCTCAAATTTGGTATGTAGCTACCTTACCATGAGACCTCGCTTGGGATTGCGTTTGGCGCATGTGCGTCTACAGGTGGCGCCACCTATGGTCAAAAGTTTCTCATGTCAGTCCGTAACATTTCGTTTCCGGAGCATAACTTGACAACCGCTAGTTGGATTCCTTTCAAATTTGGTATGCAGCTGCCATACCATGAGACCTCGCTTGGGATTGCGTTTGGCGCATGTGCGTCTACAGGTGGCGCCACCTAGGGTCAAAAGTTTCTCAAGTCAGTAACATTTCGTTTCCGGAGCATAACTTGACAACCGCCAGTTGGATTCCTCTCAAATTTGGTATGCAGCTACCATACCATGAGACCTTGCTTGGGATTGCGTTTGCCGCATGTGCGTCTACAGGTGGCGCCACCTAGGGTCATTTCGTAACATTTCGTTTCCGGAGCATAACTTGACAACCGCTACTTGGATTCTTCTCAAATTTGGTATGTAGCTATCTTACCATGAGACCTCGCTTGGGATTGCGTTTGGCGCATGTGCGTCTACAGGTGGCGCCACCTATGGTCAAAAGTTTCTCCTGTCAGTCCGTAACATTTCGTTTCCGGAGCATAACTTGACAACCGCTACTTGGATTCCTTTCAAATTTGGTATGTAGCTGCCATACCATGAGACCTCGCTTGGGATTGCGTTTGGCGCATGTGCGTCTACAGGTGGCGCCACCTAGGGTCAAAAGTTTCTCAAGTCAGTTCGTAACATTTCGTTTCCGGAGCATAACTTGACAACCGCTACATGGATTCCTCTCAAATTTGGTATGTAGCTACCTTACCATGAGACCTCGCTTGGGATTGCGGTTGGCGCATGTGCATCTACAGGTGGCGCCACCTAGGGTCAAAACTTTTTCTTGTCGGTCCGTAACATTTCGTTTCCGGAGCATAACTTGACAACAGCTAATTGGATTCCTCTCAGATTTGGTATGTAGCTACCTTACCATGAGACCTCGCTTGGGATTGCGTTTGGCGCATGTGCGTCTACAGGTGGCGCCACCTATGGGCAGAATTTTCTCGGTCCGTAACATTCCATTTCTGGAGCATAACTTGACAACGGCTGATTAGATTCTTCTCAAATTTTGTATGTAGCTGCCATACCATGAGACCTAGCTCAGGATGTTGCATATGCGTCTACAGGTAGTAAGTTTAATATTTCACTTCCCATTTACTTCCTTTTCCTCTTCAATGTGGTTATCCAGATGACAGTAATTCGCCTATCTGTTGCAACAGCCCATTTCAAGTCTACACGGTTCTAGTGGTAACAACAGTTAGGTAAAACACAATATGCCTGCATAACCCCATTCTCAACAATCATTATTAACATCAATTTTCTGAACAATCCATTAAACTCATCTGAGTATCGTCACGACACATGCATAGACAATCCGTTAACCGCACTCCAACCGAGCGAGGTCTCATTGTCAACTAGTTACATACTGTGCCGCCACTCATAACATGTATACTTATATTCCTCTACAAATACTCGTCAATTTCTATCAAATGTGCATCCGGGGGGTATCTTGTAAGCATGCTTACTGATGATTTCCACTGCCACAATCCCATTCAGCTTACTCATGAAACGTTAACCACCCCCATGTATCTATGCCCTTACGGGGGGTATCTTGTAAGCAGCCTTACTGATCATTTTGATCAAATGTGTGCATCCCTCAGACTATGCTCTAGTTAAATATAGTTTTTATGTGTTTACCGTGTTTACATGAACTTGTTTACCTCGCTAACCAAAAGAGCTACATTAATTCACTGATAATTCAATCCCAGGAAGTGAAATGTCCCACCATAAAATCTGTGCGTGATCAAATTTAGTAGAACAGGAGGTTGACAAAAAGGTTCAAAATCATGCAGATAAGCCATGATTTCTTTGTTAATTAAGTGATTTTAGAGGCTGATCAAATTTATTAGACCCACAGATTGGATTTTGGGGATGATTGAATTTTGATACCTGAGAGAGATTGAATTATTAGAGGGATTATTGGAGATCATAAATATGATACATGAGCAGTGTGACTAACGTCACAGGACCTACGAAGTAGGGTATAGGCGGGTCATTCTCAAGGAAAGGCGCAATTCGTGTCACTCGACCCGAATTTCATTCTAACCAATCTTACGGCTAGAAAAATTCAGATTGTTCGTAGTATTGAATTAGTAGAGTACGAATAACTTATTGCAAGCAATGTCCCGATTGATTTTTTCGGGTAAAATTTCACCAGAACCCTCAATTTAGGGTAAAACAGACCTGTCACTGGGTGTAGTGACCTTCTTGATACCACGATAAAGTTGCCAGAAATTCTTTTGTTCTACATTATTCGACGTTTTTGGCAAGCAGCTGCATCTGTTCTATCACTATCTGAATATATTCTTTACAAGGGCAGATTATCTTGTGAAAATGGCATGGGCAAAGGTCTGTCACTGGTTTTCCGGTCAGTGGTGTTACTGTAACTGAAATTGGAGCCAAAAAGCGAACGCTCAAATTAGAAACAAAGTTTTGCCACCAGGCGTCTTCTTTTCCAAGCGCGGGTAAACTTGAGATTTCATACGATGTGTTTTATGAAACTCTTTTCAGTATTTCAGTCATTTCTAGCTCCAAATTTTCAGCGTATGTTTATTACTGGTCACTGGTGTTACAAGTCAGGATCAACATGTAGTGGCTCCTGAATTAAAATATTAACTGATAGTAAAAAAATGTGCGTATGAATTACAAAAGCATTGTTTTTGGACCGTCACGACAATATACGACGGAGCAACAATCAATTCCTTCCAAAATGTCAGTGGTGTTACCTGTCAGTGGTGTTACTATTTGTAGGGTAACACCATTGACAATAATGATGATTTTGCTCCAAGTTTCAGTGCAACATGAATTTACCTTTATCCAGATAATACTAAGTTAAGGAGTCTTGTCATATACGTGTTTTGCCCCTAAATAGCTTTCACTCACGGCTGGATTTTGCCTCTATGAACAAATTGGCCACTGGTGTTACACGAGGTCAGTGGTACGTGTTACTCGTGGTCACTGGTGTTACCAGGTTGTCAATGGTGTTACATTTCAGTTGGACAAATATTTGAAGAAGAAAAAGCAGTTTTATCAGAAGGCTTTTCATATACGTGTTTTGTCCCTAAATATTCTTCACTTGTAACTGCATTTTTCTGTCGATGAACAAATTAATCAGTGGTACGCGTTACACGAGGTCAGTGGTGTTACCGGATTGTCACTGGTGTTACGGATGCAAAAATCGTCTAGAAATTTTGAAACACTTGTTTGAGTTGTCCCATATTTCGAAAAAGAAACAAACTCGATTAGTATAAAGTCAGCATCAAGAATAAGTAGGTTTATTATACAGAATCTACATGAATGGTTGATACATGCGGTCCAATTGACTGATTTTGGTGAGCTAGGTAGCATAATTAGAAAATTAAAAACAAACCGGTTTTCTTAACTTCAGTATTTTTTCATCATTAGTCATAGTTCTACGCAATGTATTGCATAGCATATATGTATCCTATTATTTCTGTCCTCTTAGTGCCCAATCTACTGGTCATTCCTGTGTAACACCACTGACATGATTGAAGACAACTCCACCATTAAGTGTTATTAAAAATTTATTATTCGGAATTTCTGCATTTATTGTATGCGTTATAAAGAGTTTTGTCAATGGAGACTCTGTTGAAATCAAATTCTGTAGTCATTGGTGATCTTGATTTTGAGGTATTTCCCCAAGTGGAAATGTGCCTTTCCGTGAGAATGACCCAGGCATTAGGACTCCGACGCAAACTGAACTCCTGGAAATCCCCACCCCCAGTTGAAATCCTGCCTATATTAAGATGGGCACTGCCCAAGTCAAAATCACCAGAAATTTTCATCAAAAGTAGGTCAGCTCAGAACTTGTTGGTAACAGTCCCGTAATTCACCTTCATGCCAAAAATCAAGTTTCTAATGTCAACGGTTCTCCTTATTTTGCCGACGAAAGGATTTGGATGGACTGACTCACTCAACCACTCACTCGCTCACTCACTCACTCACTCACTCATTACCGGACAATTTGCAATCTGTAGCCTACTTCGTAGAAAAATCCCTGTACACACCCTTGGCATAAATGTTCAACACAACTGATGGTTTTTCACAGCATCATGTACATCGAGATTATGCATGTGCAATCTTAATAAATTAATATCCTATCAATGCTCCCCAATCATATATGTCGCTAGGTACATGTAGGATCTTAATGATTTCAATTGAATTTGGTGTTCAAAAGCCCAGCTCATGAATATTTAATAGTCTTATGACATCGCGGCGGCAATTTAACTACTTTTCTTGCAGTCGGGGAGGGGGGATAGGGTCATGATCTCTGCTTTAACCCAAGGTTTACGCCAAGGACCAGTCCATAATTCTACCCCGCATTATGGTGCCAACCTGGCAGGAGGGCGGCAACATCAGAAGATCCCCCGAAAGCTTGGCGTGTGATTCGGCTCAGCCAACCAGAAAGTACTTACCATTATGTTCCCTTCAAAGCACTACGAAGAGGTCTCGGGATTGGTTGGCAGCCTTCATGAAACCAGCCACACTCATTGCAGGAGACATGCCGTAAAAATTTACAACTCTTTAAAATTGCAGCCTTGAATTATGGTTATTTCTAGAATAAAACAAATTTGAAACACCTTTTGCTGCAAGTCTAGTTGGGGAAACGATGTTTCCAGGCACAGAAATGGAATACATGTAAATATCTAAATCGACTTTCAACACGGAGTTTCAACTTTATTTTGCTACAAGAAATTTGTGTGTTGACATCATGCTACATCAAAATTGATGAGAATAAGAGCATTGCTTTTATTTTACTGGATGCTTACATGTATATGCAACAGATATCATTCTGGCAGGAAAATTGTATGAGACGTCGATGCGGAGTAGAAGATTTCTTTGGGAGAATTGTTAAAAGAAACGTTAATGGATGGTCCATGACAGAAGGTCACTGAACAACCTTGAGATATAAAATATGCCAGATTGACTTACTGGATTAATCTGCACATATCTATTTTAAATCATGTTGATAACTGGTCTGCCTTACAAGAAAATGTTATCGACCAGCCAGGTAGCATTCCATGACGTAAAGGTCATCATCAGAAAGTCAAATGGATTCAGGCATGAGGTGTGATTTTTTTCAACATCGATGTGTAATTATGAATGCAAAACAAACGTGAAAATAGAACCATAAATCTGCCTTTATTATGTTCAGATTTATATCCAGGAAAACGCTTAGAACGCATCTTAGGACCATGGATCCTCACCTGTTGGGCTGTGATTGTTGACCCTCCCCCCCTTAAAGCTTTCGCTAGATCCGCTCCCTTCGAAATTGAAAACATTCGACAATAGCTAAACTTGAGAAGGAAATTACATCTTGTAATTCATCTTGTCTTATTTGATTGTGACTCATATGAAAGCATGCAGACGCCCCTTTCCTCGCACGACTTGTGAAATAGAATCTCCAAATGAACACCTGCACTTGACACATGTACACTTCACACCACTGTGCTAAAACACTCAATAATTGCACAGTTAGCAAGTTGTTACAGATACAAGTGTTATTGAATGAGGAATTATAATAGTATTTTCTGACATGCTGACATCTTTTATCATGGATCCAGATAGGGGGATGGTCGAGAACAAACTGGATTGAGACGAGACCATTGTTGTGATCATGATTTCAGTATTTACGTTACCCGTCGCGCAGGGGTTGAAATTAACACCTGTGTCTACCTTTGTCTTACCATGCTGACTAGTACTGTTTGTACGAGATGGGTAAGAACAGTAAGTTACATGTACCTGTAAAAAAATCCATGACTAGAAATGATTCCAAAGATATATGTACATTTATGTACTCTATAATGATGCTTATGTACACATGTACATGTACATAATTTATTCAATATAACAAAACACAATGGACATGGAGCAGTTTAGTGAGATATTGGCCCCCATGAGGCATGTTAAGAGTGCAAAGATGAAAGACATACATGTATCACATACAAAAACATTTCTTCTGTTCGCTCAAAGTATATTATCTTATCTCGTATGGTCTGAGTATTTTCCAGACCCTGAGTTTTAGGGGTTTTGAATAATCAGCATCTTGAAGTGGTGTATTCGTGCACAGTCATATGTCTCGAGGGGAAAACCATGGTTTTCTCTCCACAAACATGAAGCCAGTCATGCCAGTCCAGAACCAAAACCATTTTTGACAACTGCTATATGTAACTATTGACAGGACCAATATTTTGGGGTAAAATTATCCTGGTTCTGGATTTGCTTCATAGGTTAACGGAGAGAAAAGTGTGGTATTTTCACCTTGAATTATTCCATTTTCTACAAGGTTCTTGTTTTACACTTCGACCCCTGCCCCTGACTGAGTTCTCGCAGGTATATACATTTTGTGGGAGTTGTGTCCCTCTTTCCTATATTTTCCAATCAATATCCTGTTATTACCAGGTACATGTACATAATCACTTTGATCTGGGTGATCCGTGGGAGTTAACATGACACCCACTGTTATGTAAACTGCAGGTATTAGTAGATTACCTTATCTTGGTGTGCTATCAGTAGTTAAATTGGATCTGAATTGTAAATTTATTAATTTTTATTAACTTTAAAAAAATACATACTGTACTATGCCACATCTTCTATCGTATGCCCACAGGTACCACAATGTGGAACATTCTGAGGTCACTGAAGAAAGTAAACAGTGATCCACCCTTAAATAAAATGCTAAAATATGTCAAACTTATAAATATGCAAGTGCAAATTAGCCATCTATTCAATGAAAATAGATAGCAATCTTTACTTTTCTTGAGCCTACAGCTTACATGTATCTGAAAGCTTGATAGAGCAATCGAATTGATGTCTGTAGATGTAGATCAAATTTCTGTTAATTACCCTACTTATTTAAGATAATGCCCTAAAACTTTCTTGAAATGAGATAATTTTACTCAAAATAAGTTATATTTTAAGAAAATTTTGAGACTTTTTTTCTTGTTTAAGTGCAATATATTTAAAAAAGAAAAAAAATCTTAAAATAGAAGAATTTTTCTCAAAAAAACCTTGTTTTAAGAATTTTTTTATTTTAAGATTTTTTTTTCTTGTTTAAGTAAATTTTGGAGTGGGGTAAGAATATTTTACTTAAACAAGAAAAAAAATCTTAAAATTTAACTTATTTTGAGTAAAATTATCTTATTTCAAGAAAATTTTAGGGCATTATCTTAAATAAGCTAAGGGTATTTTTACTGTGCGGTGTCCGTAATTCCATAAGATTTTCTTGTCCGGACAATAACTTGTGAATGATTTAACCGATCAACTTCAAACTTGGGGTGTACCTTGACATTGGCGAGAGGACGGTTGGGATTGTTTTTCAGCAATGTGCATCATCCAATATGGCCGCCGTCGGCCATTTTGGATTATAGGCAGTTGGATCTTAGATTTTCTTGTCTGGACAATAACTCGTGAACGATTTAACCGATCAACTTCAAACTTGGGGTGTGCCTTGACATTGCTGAGAGGACGGTTGGGATTATTTTTCAGCAATGTGCGTAATCTAATATGGCCGCCGTCAGCCATATTGGATTATAAGCAGTTGGATCTTGTCCGGACAATAACTCGAGAACGATTCAACTGATCTACTTCATATGTGGGGAGTGCCTTGACATTGTTGAGAGGAGGATTAGGATTGTTTTTCAAGGACGTGCTTAATCCAATATGGCCACCATCAGCCATACTGGATTTCATTGGATTTTAAGCAGTTTGATCTTGTCCGGACTATAGCTGGAGTACGATTCAACTGATCTACTTCAAACTTGGGGAGTCTCTTGACCTTTGGGATTGGGATTGTTTTTCAGCAATGTGCATAATCCAATATGGCCGCCATCAGCCATTTTGGATTATAAGCAGTTGGATCTTGGATTTTCTTGTCCGGACAATAACTGGAGTACATTGTATGATTCAACTGATCTACTTCAAACTTGGGGAGTGCCTTTTGGGGAGTGCCTTGACATCGGTGAGAGGATGGTTGGGATTGTTTTTCAGCAATGTGCATAATCCAATATTGCCGCCGTCGGCCATATTGGATTATAAGCAGTTGGATCTTAGATTTTCTTGTCCGGACAATAACTTGTGAATGATTTAACTGATCAACTTCAAATTTGGGGAGTGCCTTGACATTGGTGAGAGGATGGTTGGGATTGTTTTTCAGCAATGTGCATAATCTAATATGGCCGCCGTCAGCCATATTGGATTATAAGCAGTTGTATCTTGTCCGGACAATACCTCGAGAACGATTCAACCGATCTACTTCATACATGTATCTGGGGAGTGCCTTGACATTGTTGAGAGGAGGATTAGGATTGTTTTTCAAGGACGTGCTTATTCCAATATGGCCACCATCAGCCATACTGGATTTCATTGGATTTTAAGCAGTTTGATCTTGTCCGGACAATAGCTCGAGTACGATTCAACTGATCTACTTCAAACTTGGAGTCCCTTGACCATGGTGAGATCCCGGTTAGGATTGTGTTTCATGAACGAGCATAATCCAATTTGGCTGCCATCTACCAGTGATATTGGATTATGTTGCATTTTAAGCAGTTGCATCTTGTCTGGACAGCAACTCTAGAATAATTCAACTTCAAACTTGCAGTTTGGCTTGACATCGGTAAGAGGACAGTTGTCATTGCTTTTCAGTTACCTGTGTAATCCAAGATGGCCACCATCAGTCATCTTAGATTTTCAGCATTTAGATCTTCTCTGGACAATAACTCTAGAATGATTCAACCAATCTACTTCAAACTTGGGGAGTGCATGGACATTGGTGAGAGGACAGTTGGTATTATGTTTTATGGATGTGCATAATCCAATATGGGTGCCATCCGCTGTAAATTAGATTATGTTAACTGGTCATCAGCGATCTATCTCCATTTTCAAATCATACTCTTCATCAATGATATGAGATATCATCGACCAAAAAAAAGTCGACCATAGAGGTCCATGGCCCCCGCAGCAGCAGCACCAGTTATGGTGGATGTATTTCACCATAACTGGTGCTGCTAGCGGGGGACATGGACCTCTATGGTCGATTTTTTTAATTTTCAGTTAAAAAGATAAATTTTCAAAGTATAAATTAAATTTGGAAATTTTGATAGAAATTCTCAAGTTTAATTTAAAAATTAAAGAGGGAGCTCAGAGTGCAATGTTGTAGATGTCTTCATGTAGGTTCTGCCATCGTGGCAGACTGTATATATCTCCTACTGTTAGATAAACCCTCTGATTGCACTGGGGTTGAACTTGCGGAGCAGAGCTTTTGTGTGCATGGCTGTCTGTCATTGGGCTCAGCATGTCATAGCTAAATAAGATGATGTACCGTGTGTTTTTGTGTAATAATTTACCATAAAACTTGCAGATACATGGTATATGTAGATCAAGATCAAAACAGACCGAATACGCATGCGCACGCCACCACATATTCCTGCAGAGTGCAGTCAGAGGGTGTTACACCAACAGTTTAGGAGGTTAGAAACTTTGATAATGGGAGAACGGGTTTTGTCAGCTTTCAACTAATTGCTACATGTATTAACTGCTCCTAGCCCGCTAATGGCTCGATCTAAGTTTATTTTTTGTCTCCCGCCACATTAGTGGGGAGGGGGGATCTTAGAAACACTGGGCATCCGTTATTCCGTAATTCCGTTACACATTTCCGTTGAACCGTTCAACCAATCGACTTCAAACTTGGAGAGTTTCTTGACATCGGTGAGAGGACGGTTGGGATTGCTTTTCAGTCTTGACGATTCAAGATGGCTGATAGCAGCCATCTTGGATATCTGCAGGTAGATCTTCACACATTTCTTGTCTGACCAATAACTCAAGAACTATTCAACCAATCGATCTCGAAATTGGAAAGTGTCTTGACATTGGTGAGAGGACAGTTAGGATTGCTTTTCAGTTACCTGTGTAATCTAAGCTGGCTGTCATCAACCAGATTGTCAGCAGTTGGATCTTGACACATTCTTGTCTGACAAATAACTCATATATGGCATATACTTGTAAATCATGTGTTATCACTACACATTTGGTTAATTAAGTTAAAATTTAGGGTGTGATTAAAACTTGAGATATGCTTCACCATCTTACATTTTTAAACATTTGGGATTAAGAGAATAGCTGACATAATCATCTTTTTTGTCGCATAATGCTATTTAATAGTTAAATTAATGAATAGAAGTTTACTGTTGTAAGCTTATAATAAAAACATTTAGGTCAATTCATTAAAAACCACAATAGGTTAACTGCAATATAAACAAGTTAATTAACATCCCCCATGCAAAATCAAACCAGTTTACATACTGAATTTGTTTGAAAGATCAGATTTGAGAACATTAAAACGTTGGGTGGGGTAATCATGCTGTCACCGTGTTGAACGAGTTTCTGGATGAAGTGTATCTTGCATGAGCCTTGCCCTGTGACCCCCACAATGAGGCAGGTGTAGGGATGTCGCCACCTGGGATACATGGTTGAAGTTGTATGCACTGATATGATGAACATCACATAATCTCATGCTTCCTGTGAAAGTTTGTCAGTTACTTGCCAATTGGCAGTGGTTCTCTCCAGGTACTCCGGTTTTCTCCACCAACCAAACTCTCTGCCACCATATGAGTGAAATAACCATGAGTGTGAAATTAAATTAACTCCCCCCCCCTTTCCTCCTCCTCTACATGTAGTTCATAATGGAGAATATCCATTTTACATCACATATCAGGTGTATACAGAAGAGACATGTATTTTCAGGAAAACACACAGCTCGGATGCATTGTCGTGTCTGGTACAATTCCGTTGGCTGACATGTTCTGATGAATAAGGCCACACCAAACTTGGTGGTGTGAACATAACTACATTGAAAACTTCACCATCTTGGGGCATCATATATGTACATGTATGTGCTTAGAAGCGCCCATGCAGACTTCAAGGGTGCTAAATTCCAGGTATAAAGGAACATCGTAGGACAGGCCTTGCATTTCCATGGGTATCCGATACTCGCCGGAATTCACCCGCAAAATAATTTTACCGATATCTATTTGGATACCCACATGTGACGGTAAATTTTTTTATTGATTTCTTCAATATACCTTACTTGCAGCTTTATTAATGTAACCCATTGAACTGAAATCTTATACAAAAGTTTTGGGTATTGATAAAACAGTTGAAAGATAATAAAAAAAAATACAGTCTAGATTTTCTATTTCGAACTTTCCTGCTTACACGGTTTCAGATTTACTCCAGTGTAAAGCACAGACCACACTTCGGCGGCCCTGTGGCAGAGTGATAGCCTTGTTAGATTCCAGGCCGAATCGTACCAAAGACTTAAAAAATGGAAATTGTATCTTCCTCGCTTGGTGCTCAGCAAGAAGGGGATAGATCAAGGATTGGTTGGCATGGTGTCAGGATAATGTGAAAATTGTTGAAATTGATATTAAAATTGTACACACTCGCACAATCCAGTAAGCACAATGAAGTCCATGTACATGCATTTTAAATGTTTTTTTCTTGTTTTGCAGTGAAAGCTCCATTATCAGATGCCATGGTGGAACCACTTATAGTGTTGTTGAATTCGCGAGAAATCAAAATTCAGAAAGCATCAACTCTGGCAGTGAGCAATTTTATACTACATGGAGCTGGTGAGTATACATGAGCTGTACATGTACATGGGCGATTAAACTACATGTAGACGGATGTCTATAGTTCATATGGACTACATGTATACATCAATACTAAAATGTTTACTGCATTAAATACAGACTGGACATTTAACTGAAATACACTCAACATTTAAATGGGTTTCATGGGTGAAGCTTCGATTTGGAGATCCGGCTAAATGTAACCTGAATGATATTGGCATGTTCTCTACTGTTAGTCGTAACAATTGTAAGAATTTCACTCCCGCGCCATACTGTACCCATTGTTGATGTCACAGTAGTAACATCATTCTCAAAATCAATGTCACATGAATGAATTCCTTTCAGTGTGTATATATCAGAATGAACCAATCAAATCCTTCGGGTCAGGGCTAAGAAAGTGATGACAAATAGTGACAAAATTGGAGAGTATGTAGTAGATTGTTAAATTTTTCTTCCAAAATTGCAAGCACTGTACATGGAATCAACCAGTCAGCGAGGATTCCGATCCCCTTTAAAACACGAATTACATGTAGCTGATTTCCGTGATTTTCCCCAAAATTTTCTGAAATCAAAGTTGCTGCTTTTTTACCTCTTAGGGGTTGAAAGTTTTTCAGTGATTTTGAGGCTCTCAGAAGCTTTTTGTAGGAGTATTTCCTCCAGAAGTCATTTCAAATTGAACAACAACAACACTTTTTTTTTTTCATTTGAGTTTGGGCATCACATGTTTTTGGTGCCCATATGTTTTCCGGAACTTGATTGGCTCTAGACATGCTAGATGCAGCCCTGCCAGACAGTATATCTTTATAATAATTATAGTCCAGTAGGGCTTCGTTTTTAGTGTGAGTGATAGCTCACCTGCGCACAAACACTCTCGTAAATTCACGTCACGAGAGGTATTTTTAACTCCCGTAAACTGTCATATTTTATATGGTATTATATTGCAATCACTCGCCTGACTTTCAAATACTCTATCCTAAGTATTTTGACATGAGCTATTTTTAGCTCGTGTGCTAATTCTAAACACGAAACCCTGGTCCAGGCTTACACACATCACCCATCGTGTTATGGGCTATCTACCAGCAGATTTAACATTCTGCGCATTTAATGTAATCAATGTTCTGGCTGACGGATCAGACTGAAAATCAAGTATCAATAAAAACAAAATCGTGTTAAATTTCAGCACCACAGCCGGTGGATTGTGTAACATATTTATTGATTCTTTGGATGGATCATCTAGAACATTCTTCTCCCGCATAATTGTATGACAATCTGGGGAAATGCAACTGCGTCCCAGATAAACAGAGTGAACAAACTACAGAAATGTGCTGCCAGAATCATTCTGAACTCCCACTATTTAACTTTCACAAGAACTCTTCTGCGAGAGCTTCAATGGAACAGACTTTTTCTGTTTTGTCGGTAAAATAGCTCGCTCAGAGCTAATGTTTATCATGTTTTAAAACTGACAACCGACTTTAAATAAAATTTCTTGAATCTTGAATCTTGAATCAGTATACCTGACAGAATAGTATCTCAAAAAGCCACCTTCATGTACAAAATCATCAACCAGCAATGTCCCTCATACCTTAATCATCTATTTAAATATGTAAATGAAGTTACATGAAGAAACCTCAGTTCAACTGCGAATAACAAACTGCGCCTTTCTCGACCCAAAACATGTATTTTTGATGCAAAGCTTGAGCTATACAAGAGCAAAGTTGTGGAACTCCCTACACCCAAATATTACAGCAACTCCCTTGGGATTTTGAAGTCCAGATTGATGAAGTCTTTAATCAGCATGCAGTAATATTGAGTAACGTTTATATCCTCTTATTACCCCGTTGCCATGTACGTCCGTCCGTCAACATGTCCTTGTCCGCTGAATATCTGCAGATCTATGAAGTCCGGCCTGACCAAACTTTGGTGAGAGCTTCCTTACTGTTGACTGATGAAATGATTAGATTTTCAGATGGCTATGATGATTTCATGATTTTTAGCTCATCTGGGCCGAAGGCCCTATGTCATGGCCTGATTGTCCGTCGTCCGTAAACATCTTCTTCTCTGAAACCGCTTGGCCGATTAAGCTGAAACTTGGCATGCATGTTCCCCCCAATGAGTACACCAGAATTTGTTCATGCCGTGTCGATACGATTTTAAATATGGCTGCCATGGTGGCCATCTTGAATTTGCCATTGAAACATTGTTATCGCGATTTCTCAGGAACTACTGCATAGATCTTTCTCAAATTTGGTACACAGGTTCCCCTTGGGGTCTAGTTGTGCAAGATACCTTTTGTGGTCTGATTCATAAATCCAATGGCCACCAGGCGGCCATCTTGGATTTCCCCATGAAACATTGTTATTGCAATTTCTCAGGAACTACTTCGTGGATCTTCCTCAAATTTGGTACACAGGTTCCCCTTGGGGTCTAGTTCTGCAAGATACCTTTTCTGCTCTGTTTCGAACATCCAATATGGCCGCCAGGCGGCCATCTTGGATTTCCCTATTAAACTTCGTTATCGTGATTTATCAGGAAGTACTGCATGGATCTTTCTCAAATTTGATACACAGGTTCCCCTTAGTGTCTAGTTGTGCAAGATACTTTTGTGGTCTGATTCAGAAATCCAATATGGCCACCAGGTGGCCATCTTGGATTTCCAGATGAAACATTGTTATCTCGATTTCTCAGGAAGTACTGCATGGATCTTCCTCAAATTTGGTACAGAGGTTCCCCTTGGGGTCTAGTTGTGCAAGATACAATTTGTGGTCTGATTGAAAAATCCAATATGGCCACCAGGCGGCCATCTTGGATTTCCAGATGAAACATTGTTATCGTCATTTCTCAGGAAGTACTGGATGGATCTTTCTCAAATCTGGTACAGAGGTTCCCCTTGGGCTCTAGTTGTGCAAGATACAATTTGTGGTCTGATTGAAAAATCCAATATGGCCACCAGGCGGCCATCTTGAATTTGCCAGTGAAATCTTGTCATCATTATTTTTCGTTAACTACTGCATGGATCTTTCTCAAATTTGGTACACAGGTTCCTCTTGGGGTCTAGTTGTGCAAGATACCTTTTCTGTTCTGATTCGAACATCCAGTATGGCCACCAGGCGGCCATCTTGGATTTCCCTATGAAAATTCGTTATTGTGATTTATCATGAAGAACTCCATGGATCTTTCTCAAATTTGATACACAGGTTCCCCTTGGGGTCTAGTTGCGCAAGATACAATTTGTGGTCTGACTGAAAAATCCAATATGGCCACCAGGTGGCCATCTTGGATTTCCAGATGAAACATTATCACGATTTCTCAGGAACTACTGCATGGATCTTTCTCAAATTTGGTACAGAGGTTCCCCTTGGGGTCTAGTTGCGCAAGATACAATTTGTGGTCTGATTGAAAAATCCAATATGGCCAACAGGCGGCCATCTTGGATTTCCAGATGAAACATTGTTATCGTGATTTCTCAGGAACTACTGCATGGATCTTTCTCAAATTTGGTACAGAGGTTGCCCTTGGGGTCTAGCTGTGCAAGATACCATTTATGGTCTGATTGAAAAATCCAATATGGCCACCAGGTGGCCATCTTGGATTTCCCCATGAAATTTTGTTATCGTAAATTCTTAGGATATTACTGCATGGATGTTGATACACAGGTTCCCCTTGTGGTCCAGTTGTGCAAGATACCTTTTTTTGGTTCATTTCGAAAATCCAATATTGCCGCATCTTGAATTTCCCATGAAACTTTATCATAAAATCTCAGGAAATAACTGCATGGATCATTTAGTGTTCAGGGGGGACAACACAAGTTAGAAACTCATCTATTGCAGTTCTTTGGTAAAATTTTCTCACGGCTACATGTACTTTCTCCAGTTACAGACAGATGAGCTACAGTGCCGTGGCACTATCTTTAATTTTTTTTTTTATTATTTATTGATGGCTCAGCTTTTGCACTGTTATCTATGCCCATCAACATGCTCTTGTCCACTGGATATCTGCAGATCTCTCAAGTCGGGCCTGACAAAACTTTTGGGAGAGCTTCCTGAATGTTGACTGAGGAAATGATTAGATTTTCAGATGGCTATGATGATTTCATGATTTTTAATTTTTTTTTTTTTAATTATTTATTGATCGGCATAGATAACATCGGGAACCCTTGGTTGCATGTTTCATTGTGAATTTTGAAGGTTCCCTGATACAAGAAAGCCTGGTCCATTCAAGATTCTCATTGAATGAAGGACAACATTTTTCTTTAATTTTGCTATTAAATCATTCTATTCTACATCATATGATTTATCCTAAAACTTTTGCATGAACCATATTTGTGTCCACACTGGTACAACATAATGCTTCAATTTTTGTCACCAAACATGTTACTGTACCTTGGAAATTATTTAAAACGAGTGATTAGGAAAGCCCATTTTTAGCCTGACTCTGGGCAATTTTGAACCAGTTTGCATACCTGGAGCTTATGCACCCCCCCCCCCCCACCCCAATAATGATAAGGGTGAGCCTGTGTCAATCAGTGTGTTTACCACTGATAAAGCTACACTTTCTTGCATGCTGTAATCCCAGCACACCACTCACATGAGACCAAAGTCTGTTATTTACGGTATCCAGAGATTTTTTGCAGGTTCCGATCCCAAACTCCCAGTTCCTTTTTACCCCTCAGCCCATAGGGCTGTGGGGTTTTGTCGTTGCCACGTACGTCCGTCCGTCCGTCAACATGTTCTTGTCCGCTGAATATCTGCAGATCTATGAAGTCCGGCCTGACCAAACTTTGGCGAGAGCTTCCTGACTGTTGACTGAGGAAATGATTAGATTTTCAGATGGCTATGATGATTTCATGATTTTTAATTTTTTTTTTTTTTTATTATTTATTGATGGCTTAGTTTTTTACACTGTTACATGTATCTATGCCCATCGGGAACCCTTGGTTGCATGTTTCATTGTGAATTTTGAAGGTTCCCTGATACAAGAAAGCCTGGTCCATTCAAGATTCTCATTGAATGAAGAACAACATTTTTCTTTAATTTTGCTATTAAATCATTCTATTCTACATCATATGATTTATCCTAAAACTTTTGCATGAACCATATTTGTGTCCACACTGGTACAACATAATGCTCCAATTTTTATTACCAAACATGTTACTGTACCTTGGAAATTATTTTTTAGGAAAGCCCATTTATAGCCTGTCTCTGGGCAATTTTGAACCAGTTTGCAACCTGGAGCTTACGCACAATTTGTGGTCTGACTGAAAAATCCAATATGGCCACCAGGTGGCCATCTTGGATTTCCAGATGAAACATTATCACGATTTCTCAGGAACTACTGCATGGATCTTTCTCAAATTTGGTACAGAGGTTCCCCTTGGGGTCTAGTTGCGCAAGATACAATTTGTGGTCTGATTGAAAAATCCAATATGGCCAACAGGCGGCCATCTTGGATTTCCAGATGAAACATTGTTATCGTGATTTCTCAGGAACTACTGCATGGATCTTTCTCAAATTTGGTACAGAGGTTGCCCTTGGGGTCTAGCTGTGCAAGATACCATTTACGGTCTGATTGAAAAATCCAATATGGCCACCAGGTGGCCATCTTGGATTTCCCCATGAAATTTTGTTATCGTGAATTCTTAGGATATTACTGGATGGATGTTGATACACAGGTTCCCCTTGTGGTCCAGTTGTGCAAGATACCTTTTTTTTGGTCCATTTCGAAAATCCAATATGGCAGCATCTTGAATTTCCCATGAAACTTTATCATAAAATCTCAGGAAATAACTGCATGGATCATTTAGTGTTCAGGGGGGACAACACAAGTTAGAAACTCATCTATTGCAGTTCTTTGGTAAAATTTTCTCACGGCTACATGTACTTTCTCCAGTTACAGACAGATGAGCTACAGTGCCGTGGCACTATCTTTAATTTTTTTTTTTATTATTTATTGATGGCTCAGCTTTTGCACTGTTATCTATGCCCATCAACATGCTCTTGTCCACTGGATATCTGCAGATCTCTCAAGTCGGGCCTGACAAAACTTTTGGGAGAGCTTCCTGAATGTTGACTGAGGAAATGATTAGATTTTCAGATGGCTATGATGATTTCATGATTTTTAATTTTTTTTTTTAATTATTCTTTATTGATGGCTTAGCTTTTACACTGTTATCTATGCCCATCGGGAACCCTTGGTTGCATGTTTCATTGTGAATTTTGAAGGTTCCCTGATACAAGAAAGCCTGGTCCATTCAAGATTCTCATTGAATGAAGGACTTCTTTAATTTTGCTATTAAATCATTCTATTCTACATCATATGATTTATCCTAAAACTTTTGCATGAACTATATTTGTGTCCACACTGGTACAACATAATGCTTAAATTTTTGTCATCAAACATGTTACTGTACCTTGGAAATTATTTAAAACGAGTGATTAGGAAAGCCCATTTTTAGCCTGACTCTGGGCAATTTTGAACCAGTTTGCATACCTGGAGCTCATGCACCCCCCCCAATAATGATAAGGGTGAGCCTGTGTCAATCAGTGTGTTTACCACTGATAAAGCTACACTTTCTTGCATGCTGTAATCCCAGCACACCACTCACATGAGACCAAAGTCTGTTATTTACGGTATCCAGAGATTTTTTGCAGGTTCCGATCCCAAACTCCCAGTTCCTTTTTACCCCTCAGCCCATAGGGCTGTGGGGTTTTGTCGTTGCCACGTACATCCGTCCGTCCGTCCGTCCGTCCGTCTCACCGTCAACATGTTCTTGTCCGCTGAATATCTGCAGATCTATGAAGTCCGGCCTGACCAAACTTTGGCGAGAGCTTCCTGACTGTTGACTGAGGAAATGATTAGATTTTCAGATGGCTATGATGATTTCATGATTTTTAATTTTTTTTTTTTTTTATTATTTATTGATGGCTTAGTTTTTTACACTGTTACATGTATCTATGCCCATCGGGAACCCTTGGTTGCATGTTTCATTGTGAATTTTGAAGGTTCCCTGATACAAGAAAGCCTGGTCCATTCAAGATTCTCATTGAATGAAGGACAACATTTTTCTTTAATTTTGCTATTAAATCATTCTATTCTACATCATATGATTTATCCTAAAACTTTTGCATGAACCATATTTGTGTCCACACTGGTACAACATAATGCTCCAATTTTTATTACCAAACATGTTACTGTACCTTGGAAATTATTTTTTAGGAAAGCCCATTTATAGCCTGTCTCTGGGCAATTTTGAACCAGTTTGCAACCTGGAGCTTACGCACCCCCCCCCAACAATAATGATAAGGGTGGGCCTGTGTCAATCAGTGTGTTTACTTAGCTTGTTATCACACTTGTGCAATGCATAAATTGCCACTGATAAAGCTACACTTTCTTGCATGCTGTAATCCCAGCACACCACTCACGTGAAACCGAAGTCTGTTTCATAAGGTATCCAGGAATTTTTTGCAGGTTCTGATCCCAAACTCCCAGTTCCTTTTCGTAATTCATTATTGAGGGTCCAATTTTTGTAAGTGAATTTCGGCGCAAATAGCCTGTGATCAATCACAAAACAGAGGTTTATTAACATGAAATTCAATACCCAGCTATGCAAACGGATCGATATTGATGCTCCCAGAAGCTATTTCTAGGAGTATTTCCTTCAGAAATCCTTTCAAATTGAACAACAACAACACTTTCGTTTTTTGTTTCATTTGAGTTTTGGGCGCCCATATGTTTTCCGAAACTAAATTGGGTCTAGATGCAGCCCGGATCCTACTTGACTAAAAAAAAAACAGGCTGAGGGGTCCACTCACCTTTTAGGTGCTTGCTTGCAATTCATGTTTTCCTTGTTAAGATTTGTCTTAATATGTGGGTAATTAAATGATACTTGTAACTTATTTCTTTGCAATTGCCTTGTTGTTAATCTTGGGGCAGAGTCAAATTTGGGAATGGGCATTCATATGATAAAAGAATTATTAATTTTAATGAACCTTATTACTGCAGTTTTCTGTAGCTAATGAGAAATTATGTACATGGAGGCCTAAATAAAATGGAAAAAAAAGAATGTAAAATTTTTAATTCATTCGCATATTTTTAGCATAAAAAATTTCTGCATAATTCATGTTGAACTGTGTGAGTGAAGTGCGAAATCCATCTTCAGTCGCATACTTGCATGTATCTAGGTTTGTTTTAAAGGGTATGTATCATTTCATACTCATTTCTTGGAGTTGAGCGCAAGGCTGGAAATAGGTACCTGCCAAATTTTAAAACACCCCTGCAGATCATGATGAACTACTCCAGCTTGAATCTCCATTTACAAAGGTAAAAAGGTCATGGTGCAGAACATTTCCCAAAATAGGGGTGACAAGTAGTTATGACAGGTACTTATTTCCAGGCTTGGAGCGTCTGGTATGCTGTTAGATCACAGTTTCATACTAGCATGATGTACTTGTTGGGTGATGAGAAATTGTCAAAACCCTTTTTTCACTGCCTAAATATTTAGGATTACTGATGCAGCTGTCAGGCGTTGAAATGGCACAATATCGTGGGGTTAAAATCTGCCAGAATTTGAAAATGCACCTAAGAGTGCCAAAAAAATTCTCCCAAAAAAAGTTCTTGCATTAAAAATCAATGCTATGTTCGTGAAGATGCTTGATCAATTAAAAATCAGTTTTGAATCAAAGGTTACATATGTACCTATTTTGCTGGAATTATGGAAATCCAATTTGAGTGTGTTTTGTCTGCGTAAAAAATGTTTCCTCGCCCAGTGGAGGTTATGCCCAAATTAAAGGAGAAGAAAACATTTGACTAATGTATACACTGACTGAAAGATCTATCTCCCCCGTATCCAAAAATGTAAGCAAATAATTTTTGTGATTTTTTCTACTCAATTAAATCGTCGATCAACGTGCTCATCATTGTCTCCCAAGCGTGCTGCCATTTCGGCTCAGGTCATCTTAAGTGTGTGACGTCACCCGGGCCTCGCCACTCTCCAGTGGGGAAGGCGAAAATATAATGACATAGCATGGAGATACATGTATATTACAAACCAAGCCTTTCTTATATTGGAATGATTGACAGGAATAAGAACCGAACGTCGTGATATGACTGAACAATAGTGTAGAAAGACTAATAAACTCACTCCAATTTATTGCTTCAGCCTGACTCTGCAAATGGTGCATTTGAAGTAAAATCTGGCTGACCGACGTGACATTTTCAGTACATCTGTTGAAATGTCTCGGTCTTTTGAAGGTTTGGATTCCCAGTTCTGTTACATGTACATGTAGAACAGACAAACGCCACAGACTTCGGCATGATGCCCGTGTATTTGCGGAATATTGGCACACGACCACTATCAAATTATAACAGTATACAATATATAATACCTGCAGTCCCAATAGCTTCTCATACTTTAACGTACAGGGCGGTAGTTTGAGCCCGACTGACGTCACGCAGCAATGCGCGCAATATGTTTCCGGCATTTCTGATTGGTTAAAATAGCCGCAAGCCCTTGTAATGGCGGCACTTATGAATCTGTCCACAGGCTTCACTTTTTGATGTTTCAATGTGAATAGAGGGGCGGTAAAAAATATTTGCTTACATTTTTGGATACGGGGGCGATGGGTCTTTCGTTCAGTGCATATATTAATCAAATGTTTTCTTCTCCTTTAAGGAGATATAAAGCCCTGAGCTCTATTCTGTACATGTATGAATAATTTAGATTATTCAGAGCTTGTACCATATATTTTATACAGTTGAACAGAATAACATTTCTATTCAGAAGATTATTTGATAGACCTCACAGACCAAACCACCTTAATAATGTAGGATTACTGAATACTGATGCATCTACATGTATCAAGCCTTTAAATGGCACTCATATCATGACATTACATGCTGCGCCCGAATTACAGAGGCGCCCAAAATAGAGCCCCCCCCAAAAAAACAAAACAAACAGCAAATAAATAAATAAATAAATAAAAAAAAATTCTTGCATTGAAAATCAATGTTCATGAAGATTCGTTATCAATTAAACATAAATTTGGGTCAAAGCCTATATGTACTTATTTTGCTGGAATTCTGGGAATCTAATTTGAGGATGTTTGCCTGCGTAAAAAAAATGTTGCCTCGCGGAATAGAGCTCTATAATGTACACATATGAATAATTTAGATTATTCACAGCTAGTACCAGTTGAACAGCTGTATTTACAAAGTGACATTTAGATGCGGGAGATTAGATGATAGACTTCACAGACCAGTGGCCTGGGGTACAGCACTACTCTATACATACACTCTTGTGAAGTTCCCGACCTCTGTCTGAGATATCCATAACTCCATTAAATCATGAAATAGACATTTTATCACAGGCTTTTACATTCTACATGTAGCTAGAATTTCAAAACATGAAGTATCAATTCCATATTTTACATGCAGGCTGCCCAGGCAAAAACGCAAAATATAGTATGGTACTACTTTAGTGATTAATACAGTAATTCTGTAATTTGACTCGTGTTATGTTGAAGTACTTCAGGTTACGACGGTTAATTAACACTAACTGAAGTTACTACATGTAACTGCAGAGTCACATTAACTGCAGTTTGATATTACATGTACCCTACATGTACCCTATTCCTTCTAATTTTTCGAACAGCATTTTTAGACTTGGAAGCAGAAAAAATCTATCTTTAGTTGAGGCTAAATACTGTGGCATGGATATGCTATTTATTCCATTTATCACAAGAACTGAAAAGACAGCTCATGAAATTTGTAGAATGTTAGCAGAATTTCTCTCTGCAGATGCTTGAAGTTAACTTTTGCTGTCTGAATAATTAGAAGAAATAGGGTACTGCAGTAGTTTTGGAGCTACTGCAGTAGATTGCTGTGACTGCAGCCAAGCTTGTTTTTCGACAGGAATCCGGAAATCTGATTCCTGTAATATTGCCGTAAGCCAAAATCACAGGAATCCCCATAGCAATTTTCGAAATGATGAAATTTCATTTTATTCACGTAAAATAAAGCCGAATTGCATCGATAAAGCAAACTTACATTGGTTAGGTTGAAGTGAAACTTCGATTTGAAGAATAGTAAATCAAAATTCCAAACACTTGCACATACGGCAGTTGGAACAGCATACTGCATTGTGGTGCATGAGGGAAGGGAGATAATCCGTCCCATAACTGCATTGTATTCTGTCGATCGTCGGCCAAAAGGAAGTCTGTTTGGAAAATTTAATACACTTATCCCAAATTACTGACCGGATAAAACATTAGTACGAACTAGTACGTAAAAATTATTTCAGCGACTGGTCGTTTGCCTTGTGTCGAAATGAAGTTAAAATGGGGTACAATCTAAAACATAAACATGACAAAACTCTTTCTTCCAGGTCCACATCTTGATTTTGAAATTTATTTTGTTTTGCAACTTCTGTAGTTATGACTTCTCCAGAATTTTATGTGGCAAATCAAGAAGTTTGTGGTCAAACTACATGTAGCATGTGATCAATAGAAATTGTCTGATCATAAAATTTGAACGCTATACATGTAGTTACTTCTCCTCTAGGGAGGGAAATTTATCTTACGGCATCTTTCCAGTTTCTTTTGGGAATGTTTGGAGAGACATAAGTATTATCATAAAATTTGCTTTATCCATAGAGCATAATACATGTGCATGTACAGTGCTCCAGATAATTTTTTTTTATGAGGCGTACTATACTCCTCCAAATTTGTTCGAAGGAGTATCGCTTGTCATACCAGGAGTATTAACGGTTCTGAAAAACTTCTGGTCCGGACAAGTTGTTGACGCACGGACAAAGGGACGTACATGCCGATCACAAGACCCAGCAGCCCTATGGGTTGAGGGGTAAAAAGCAGTAATAATGGTTATTTTGCGTACCCCCGGACATCTTTAACCGAATCACACATGATGTGATTGCTGCAGTGAAAAAAATGGCTGCTCACTATAGCAACGGTACTGTTTCCGGCAAGCTCTCCAGTCTCCGTGCAAGGGTATTGCTGATGAACTATATGACAACAACGTAAAACACCCCCGGAGACAGATTTGTCTCCCTTGATATGCCTTGCTGAGATCAGGAGACCGAGTCAACGGATTGACAGCATCGTTTATTAGAGAAATTTTACGCATTGATTTTGGCGATAAGGCGTATCAGCTATTTATCGGGCGTATTTGTTACGCCTAGATATGCATGCGTTTTTGAACTTTTTGTAGGCGTAAATTACGCCAATACGCCCCTTATCTGGAGCACTGCATGTAGCTGTCACTGGATGATTATCAAACTTGATACACATGGGTCTTATGATTAGAGGATGTACCTGTTCTATTTTTTAGATGAAATATTAATTTTTGTTTTGTTTTTTTGTTCAGCAAAATTGTAGGCTCCTACATGCATAGAAAGTTTGCTGCAGTTGTCAGCTGTCAATGGATGATTGCAGGGTCAAATACAGTTTTCTAATTTGGGCACCCTTTCCAGCCCTCTAATTTGGGCTAAATTAAGGTCCTTGAATGGAATTACATGTTAGCTAGGAGACCCTGGATTGTCCACAAAGTCCTCAAACTGATTTTTGTTGGTCTGAACAGAACACAGAATGCCCAGATGTTATCTGGTCAATTCTTTTTCAATCCTGGAAGAAATCAAAAAGTCTGTAATTTGGGCTTTTTGGAGACGAGCTGTAATTTGGGCACCTTTAAAGGGCACACTATAGCAAAACAGGCCTGTATTTGCCCCTGCATTGGGCATTGTGATACTTGGTACACATGTTTCTTATGATTGGAGGATGCACCTATGCTATTTATGAGATGAGATATTGTGTCCAAATTATGAGGTTTTGGACTAATTTGCCAATTATAAGATTTTTTATTAGACAAAAATGTACTGAAAAGTTGTCTGAATTTGTCAGGTTTCATTGGATGATAATGAAACTTGGTACATGTACACATATTACATATGATTAGAGGGTGTGCCTGTGCTATTTACGAAATGAAATATTAATTTTTGTTCACATTTTGAGGGTTTCGTCTTTTTAATTTGCCAATGATAATGTATGTACATGTACAGCTGTACATGGAAAGTTTGCTGAAGCTGTCAGCTTTCATTGGATGAGTTTGACACTTGCTACACAAGTTGAATGTTCAAATTTAAGAAATATGTAATGAATTTTTGTCCAAATTATCGCAGTTTAGACTTCGTACGTTTACATTGGCAAGGTTTTTGTTAAGCAAAAAATTACATATACCCCTGTACATGGAAAGTTTACTCTACATATATGTTTTTACCCCTCAGCCTATTAGGCTGCGGGGTCTTGTCGTCAGCATGTACGTCAGGTCGTCCGGTCGTCAACAATTCTTGTGACCGGCCTAGAAGCCAAACCGTTGCTTCTAGAGACTTCAAATTTGGTATACAGGATTGTTGGGTGGTCAACCACAAGCCTATCGAATTTGGGTAATTTGCGATGAATTTTGCAGTTTCCATGGCAATGTCACGGAAAATTCTTCAACAATTCTTGTGACCGGTCTAGAAGCCAAACCATTGCTTCTAGAGACTTCAAATTTGGTATGCAGGATTGTTGGGTGGTCAACCACAAGCCTATTAAATCTGGACCCGATTGGTTAGAAACTTTGGCGACCATCTTTAATTTATGCGAAACCGTCACAGCTTTCTCGTTACCAAGATATCTTTAGAACGACTTACCCTAGGCACACCAAACATGCTGTGCACATCCATATGCTCGTGACCCAGAACTCTATTGAATCTGGACCCGATTGGGTGGAAACTTGGGCGGCCATCTTTAATTTATGCGAAACCATGAATTTTGTGTATCTCGGAAACCATTTCGCTGTTCGGTGTGAAACTTGGTATAGATTATCGATACATCAAGAAACTTTAAAGGAATGACCAAACCAGTTTCCCTGATTGGGTGAAAGCCTTGGCGGCCATCTTTAATTTATGCAGAATCTTTAATGATGTATTTCTCTGATACCATTGAAGTGTTCTATACGAAACTTGGTATACATCATCGATGTATCAAGAGACTTACAATGAATAACCACATCAGTTCTTCTGAGAGGTGGGAAGGATGGCCGGCCATTTTTAATTTATGCAAAATCATTAATGATCTCCATCTCTGATACCGTTCAAGTGCTCAATGTAAAATTTGGTAAACATCATCGATGCATCAAGAGACTTATGATGAATGACAGAACTGGTTTCTCTGATTGGGCGGAAATCTTGGCGGCCATCTTTAATTTATGCAAAATTTTAATGATGTATACCTCTGATACCATTTTAGTGCTTCATATGAAACTATAAATCATCGATACATCAAGAAACTTACAATTAATGACAGTCAATTTCTCTGATTAGGTGAAAAACTTGATTGCCATCTTTAATTTATAATGCAAAATCTATACCTCTGGTACTGTTCAAGTGTTTCATGCAAGACTTTGTATACATCATCAATACATCAAGAGACTAAAAATGAATGACTAAACCGTTTTCTCTGATTGTATGGAAACATTGGCAGCTGTTTTCAATTTATTTAAAATCATTGATGATCTACATCCTTTGATACTGTTCAAGTGTTCAGTATGATGCTTGGTATCATAGATAGATCAAGAGACAAGTAATGACTGCCGGTATCTCTGATTGGACAGAAAACTTTGCGGCCATTTCTGATTGCAAGTTTTTTGATAATCTGTATATTTGTCACTTGACTGCTTGATGTTCCTGATGTTTTCAAAGTACATGTAGTATGGTTCAAATTTAATAGATTGTGAATGGATGGCACCCACAGCTGAGGGGCTTTAGATGCGCAGCTCCGTATTCCTATCAAAAACTCTGTATTACTTGGCTCCCACTGAAAATCGGAAGACTTTTATTATTGTTCAGATTATTATTGGGGTTCAAAGCAAGAATGGCTTGAAACCTTTTTTTTTTGTTCAGAATATTTTTGTTCTTCCGCCATATTTTTTGCACGTGATCTGTCAAATTATTTATTATAGTTCTCCAATGCATCCAACATCCCACACTGAATTTATCATATTTTAATCTTTTACAAGCCACTGCTAAAGCATCTTCTGCATTCAACCAAATCTTTCAGGCTTTTATATGCATTTTACATTCATTGTGTACCAATATACACTGACTAAAACTGTCTGGCTGAGGGGTTGTTGCACCTTTTAGGTGCTGCCTCATGTCAATACTGCTGCAGTTTCAGTGAGAGACCCTGCAAGGCGAGATGTTGGCGGGGTTCTCAGAACACTTGTTATTACATTTAGCATCTACAATTCTACTTTTGTCGCAAGTATGTCAACCATATGGGTTTGCTTGGGAACATTTCACATGTTCCATATGCAAAGATAACCATTTAAGCTAATTGTTTTTGCTCAAACTCAAAAAGCCCTGCTGGACAGGTTGAATATACCGTAGTACGCAGGTCTCTGTCAGTGTCTTACAGGCTAGATTTTGAGTGACATGCTCTTCAAATACACCAGTGACACATGTTGCCAGGAGCATTTGTGCATCTTTTTTTCAACAAGTTTTAAAATTGAATCCTTTTCATCCATGTCAATAATATCGACCAGTTCATCAGAAATGTGACGAGATATGATAGGACTCCATTTTCAGCAAACAAGCTGCCTCTTCAGTCTGTCCCTGAGTGGTCGCGAAAGTAGGGTGTGGGCAGCCATTTTCCATCCAGCCTTGTAGCAACAGAGCACATGTTTTCTACAAATTTGAAAGAAAAGTATGTATCTCACTTATTGTCTGCCTTTACTGTTAGTGAGGTATGTCAGTTAAGTTGTTGAAGATCATTGTCACCAAACAAAGCACAAGAAATCTAAAAGTGGATAAGAAAAATTCATTATGAAAGATACACTAATCCAGTTCAGTCTGCCTCATACTGACATAATCTGTCTTTACCGTTATTCAAACTTGTCTTTACCGTTATAAAATGCCATAACGGTAAAGACAAGAATATAACAGTAAGGACAACAAAAATTCTTTGCCAACTAACAGAGTTATTGAGAAAATTGAAGTGACATTCTGATTATAAATTTTCTTGGAACTTAAAAACAAGCAAAAGAATGTTAAACTTTAGCAAATGGCAGCGTGACTTGCATTGAGAAAATAAAACTAACTGGGTAGTTAAAAGAAAATGGTCTTGAATTCAATGTCTTTACCATTACAAATGTTATGTCTTTTCCGTTATGTCTTCACCATCCCCTGATAATAACATGGGCTAGAATGGGTAAAAACTTTTCTAGTCATTTCTAGGGGTTATATTAAGTACAGTGACTCTAGCTTCATTGACAGGAAAACAGTCTTTGTGGCCTACAACCTCTTGAATAATTCCATTTTGATAGCCAAACTGCACAGATTAAATTTTAGATTGTCTTTACCGTTATTTATACGTTTTCATGAAAATGGCCCATATACATGAATATACATGTAGTCAACATAAAACTACTGATGACATCAGATTGATTTCAGAACAATGGAGTCTTATAGAAAGCAACAATGCATCATGGGATATCTTCCAGTTTAAGACTTTTGATTGGTCAATTCAAATTTTCAAAAGGAAATGTAATGATTTCATTGGTTTGTGAAGAAAATTGTAATAAAAGCAATGACAGAGTATATGTGAAGGTTAACTTTACTCCGGCCTTTCAGTCAAATTTGAGCACATGCACCCTCTATCATTGCGAAATGAGGTGGTATACGATAAGGTGGCATTTTGACAGAATTATCCTCCTTCCCTGAATCTGTTCGTTCACAATTGACACGTGCTTCAAAACTTATCTGATATTTTTCTTTACTTGAAACAAAAGTTTTCTTTACTTGAATACAGGAGTATTTTAATCATAACTATTTGTCAGTTTAGCAGTTACTCCGTGAAATGCCAGACTTCGTTAGCATTGCGAAACAACAACAACAACATGTAGAGCCGGCCTACAACATCGTCGGGAGAGCCGAGATTAAGATGGATTTTTTTACCTCATATTTTTTTCAAACAGGCTGTTTTTCCACTGAATATTTCTTCTAATGTTCGAACATTCGATTTTGACTCAAAAACCATTCAAAAAAATAGAAGAAATAAGGTACATGTAACTTGTTTAATTAAAACAAATACATGTATGGGTGCAGTCCACACTTGCCACGGTTTTGCACAAAGTGATTCCTCCCTAATTTCTGAATATTAATATTAAGGAAGATTGCCCGTTTTTGACAGCATGGTAATTCTTCTCTCCTTTCTACTACATGTAACTGATGTGACTGATATCTTTGATATCGCCCAGCTGGCCGTAACTATTTCTCCAAACAAGGATATAACGATTGCTTGTTGATCGCACCTACGTGCCACTACAGAGTTAATCGTGTCCGGAATTGAATATCTGGCAGATCAAAATTCGCGAAAATGATCATTCCTTTATGGCGATAAAATTTTCCAAAAATGAGTAGGTCAACCCCCTATCTTTTTTGCCATTTTAAAATGCCTGCTGGACGGGAAACAGTTCAACTTGCATAAAAAGAAAATCATTTCATACGTTTTCTCTGGGTGGTGGATCGCATTTGACACATTTTTATACATTTTATGGAGTTTTTCAGAAAAGTTGACGGTTTAATGAAGATTGCATATCTTTCCTTTTCAATTTCAGCAGCTCACTTGTCTTCTGAAATAATGACATGAGTGTGCCCATGTAGAAAATACATGTATATACTTTTACAGGGTTTTCTTTAAAGATTTTACATCTATTTACGACCGAAGACTCTAACCCATGCCTGTTTGTAGCGGTACAATTTATTTAGGTGTGGACAGCACCCTATGCAATAACATGCATTTAATTACTTGAGGGGAATTTTTAGATCTCAAATGCTGATACATGTAGGTATTTGATATGCAATTGATAGTAAACATGTACATGTACATGATACAGGTGTAAATGTAGATACATATCGAAGTACACATACAGGTATTTCCATACTATAATCCCTGCAGGTTTGACCCCATAAATCAATTTATAGCAGAGTCTACATATACCAGACATCTGTTTATATTTTGTGAAGTTTAGCTGGACATACTTTTTACATGTATTACTGACAGGTTTTATTGAAAACCTTCCCTTAAGGGCTAAGGAGCTATAGATGGTACAAAGTTGTTTATACTTTCCCACCATAAAACCAGGGGGTTATCAGATTTATCTGAACAGCATGTTTACAAAATACATGTCCTCAATTCATGATTTCATTTTGAAGATTCCAGAGACTTACATGTATAAATCAAATTTATCAGAACACTTGATTGAAGTTTGTCAAAAACATTGGGGGTGATTGAATTTCAATAGAGTCATCACATTATTAGGGGATTTACTCAATATGATACACCATACACATACTAACATAACCATACTGTCACAATAAGAAGTTGGACCATTAAAGAGATTGTTTTTTTTTCTTATATATTCGTTTCTATCATCTCTGCTCACCTCAGCTTTTTTTCTGTTTTGTGCATTCATCTTTGGGTTAATGCTTTATTAATTAGCTTCATTAATTAGCTTCAGTGATTGACAAAGATTGGTCCATTAGAAAACAATACCTGTCGACTGGGAGAATAAATCTCCAGTTTGAAGAAAAATGCGCCTTCTGGCATCAATTTGTTTTCTCTGAAAGGATATACAAAGCAGTCATTCAGTTTTTATCAGGCTGTTTCCTTGACAATCTGATTATGAACAGTTCTGCACCGGTGCAATTTGATTAAAAACAGATCCAGAAAGCGATTCTCTAATGGAGCTTCTTGAAATTAGGGTATGAGTTTCCTTGATGGGAATGGCATATGGCAGATTCCACGATAACCTAGTCCACTAACACACATTTCCGTCAATCATTGACGGAAATGACATTTGCAACGCCTATAAATTCAAAAATATCGTTAATAAACAATGTGCCCTGTATCTTACCATCTTAAACTTGTCGATGAATTGCATAAGATGAAAATAAACAGGAACCCATATGAATTCCATGTACAGTATTCAATTTAGCGGGACAAAACAAAAATGACATCTGCAACATTTTTGTTAACTATGTCATTTTTCCGTCAAAATCTATTTTGTATATTTACAAGAAATTTCTTGTAAAACAAGCACTTGCATATGCTCAGTGGAATTAGGCCAATTGTATTGATGTATCTGTACCATTGTCAGTGTATGACATCACCCATGCTGTAATACAGGGTCTTTTCAAAATTTTGCAAATGTCATTTCCGTCACGGGAGTTGGACGGAAATGACATTAGCAACATTTTTTAAATGCTCATAGTATCCATGTATTGGTATTTAACACACTGGCAATGGTACATATATCTTAATAAGGTCAAGCTAGTATCACTGTAAATCTTTTTTTGAATAAATTAGTTGACATTTGATTTGTGGTGATTATTGTAAAAAAAGGACTATGGACAAATGACATTAGAACAAGTGACATTAGCAACATTTACATTTTTGTCTGTCTATTATACTGCAGACAAGAAATATACCGGATAAGACTGTCTCTCTACAGGGTAAAATGGTTACACAACTTTGCTGGGTTTAGCAAACATGTACATGACAAGGAGTTAGTTTTTTAGTATTTTGAACGTTGCTAATGTCATTTTTCAGTTGGACGGAGAATTTGACGGAAAAGTGGACTAGGTTATCGTGGAATCTGCCATATGATGGTGATTCAACTGGAATACACCATGCCCTGTTTGGTGTTCTGATCAGTGTGGAGAGGAATTCCACTTGGAACGGTATAATTTCCATTCCCTCTGTGCTATTGTATGGCATGACATATAAGTGATCCTTTCTTTGCCGAGTTCCAAAAAGGGTGCCAGCGAGTTCTTAGGAGTTCCAACTCAGCGCACTCAACCATGTCATCCTGTTTGGAATGCCTTATGTTAGTTCTAGCATGCCCCAATTTCAAGAAACTCCCTAACTGGATCTGATCTAATTTTATAGCAACGTACATGTACCAGATGGCATGACATTATATTCTGGGACAGAACCAATTTGCCGGGTTACATGAGTTTCATGGGAAACTGAGAGAAGTTTCAAAATAATCTAACTTAGAAATGCATAGCTGCAGTGAAATATATAACCGACCCATAGCCATCACGAAATGTGATAAAAAATTATATATGATAGAAATTTGCTTTGTATTCATCCAACAATTATTTTTGATACAAAGTTGCATAGAAAGAAGCTACATGTATGGTTTCGATGTCAGTCAAGAGTGATATAAATAACACCACGTGGGGACATTTCACACTGTGGATTGGTTGTCAACTTTACCTGATTTTTCCTCCTGAAATTTGAATTAATGTAATCAGCACTCTCAGTCTTACTATATTTACGAGACTGGAATTACCGGGAGCTGTGTGAAATTTCGTGCAAAACAGACTCGAGATAAGAAGATGGTCAGATCCACTTACGCCAGAGACAGAGTAGATCTGTTTTTAATCTGATTGACACTTGTGTGATGGAACTTAACCTAAAACAAGGTTGTCCCAGGTCCAAATGAGGTGGCACACCCAATACTTCCCGACTCGCATAAATATGTGTAGAAAGGTGGATAGTGCTGACGGCATGAATTTATATTTCTAGGAGGTACCAGTATTGCATCCAGTTAACAGCCAACCCATATGAAATGTCCCCATGTGTTGTTGTCTATATGAATAGCTCGACCACCTACATGTAGTTAGCCCCCTCTCCTCACTCCAGTTTGAGGGGGATATATTGGAATCAATTTTCCATTGGGCATCGGTTCATCCATATGTCCAAACTTACCCAGATGATATCTCGGTTACTAATTGATTAACAACTTTGACACTTACATGTACATGGAAGTACACCTTGCGGATGTACACTGTCAATTGTTTTTTTGTCGGGTTTAGATAATTTTCCCCAGACTTCTGTCCCTTTATCGTCAACAGCAATATATGATGCTCGGACCATATCTCAGTTAATATTTGATGGACAACTTTGAAACTCAAATGGAAGATGCTTAGTATCTTGTGGATGGGCACTGTTAGGTATGACTACTCCTTTCAGTGATTATGTCCCTTTATTGACTTCAGTATTGCTATTACATGTATTAGTACATTGTTTTCCGGCTGTATCTACCTTAAAGGGGACGTAAACTCTGCGGTAAAACACCGCAGGAATTATACAAGAGTCCCATTAGACATGTTAGATTAAAAAAATCGTGACAAATATTTTTTCTCATTTTTACCCCTCGGCCAAATTTGGCCTAGGGGTATTGTCGTCATCATGTACGGCTGTCCGTACGTACGTCCGTACGTACGTCCGTCCGTCTGTTACCGCGATATCTAAAGAACCGTTCCATGCATGGCAACCAAACTTGTTACATCTATTTATCTTCACGTAAATCAGAAGCCTATCGAAAATGAGTCATCTCGGACAATATTTTGCAGAGTTATGCCCCTTTTTACAAATAAAAATCCATTTATGATTTGTTATTGTGATAATTTCAGAACTGTTCCATATACAACATCCTAACGTGATACAGTTGTTTCTCTTGACCTAAACTAGATGCCTATCGAAAATGAGTCGTGTCAGAAAGTATTTTGCAGAGTTATGCCCCTTGTCTAATAAAATCCGTTTCATGCATGGCAACCAAACTTGTTACATCTATTTATCTTCACGTAAATCAGAAGCCTATCGAAAAGGAGTCATCTCGGACAATATTTTGCAGAGTTATGCCCCTTTTTACAAATAAAAATCCATTTATGATTTATTGTGATAATTTCAGAACCGTTCCATATACAACATCATAACGTGATACAATTGTTTCTCTTGACCTGAACTAGATGCCTATCGAAAATGAGTCGTGTCAGAAAGTATTTTGCAGAGTTATGCCCCTTGTCTAATAAAATCCACTAATTCCTATGTTAAGTTTGCATATAATTTCTATATCATGTTTGTATACTATCACATTTATTTATTGATTGGATGACTGATTTATTGATTTATTCTCTTACACAATGCGAAGAATGCCTGCAAATCTGTTTTGAAAATGACACTAGATGCCTATCAAAAATGAGTCGTGTCAGAAAGTATGCCCCTTGTCTAACAAAATCCACTAATTCCTATGTTAAGTTTGCATATTATTTCTATATCATGTTAGTATACTATCACATTTATTTATTGATTGGATGACTGATTTATTGATTTATTTTCTTAGACAATGCAAAGAATGCTTGCAAATCTCTTTTGAAAATGACATACATGTCCCATTTAGTATACATGTACTGTATTTATCTAGCCATGTGTACTGTTGTTTTGGTGAGACACCGATACAGCTCTTTCAATTTATTCCAGAAACAAATTAATTTAAGGGGAGGAAAACTTTTCTTTTTTTCAAAGAAAGTACACTTACAATACCAGGGGTAAATATTTCTTCCCACAAGCCAATCAATTGGTAGAGACACCCTTACATTATAATAGCTGGGGTTCAGAGCCGAGGGGTTTCGATAGCGCAGCTTCATGTTTCCCAATGAATGAGACAGACGCAAACATAGAAAATACCGTGATTTGGAATTTCTTGGGGGCGCCGCCAAAATATTTTGGGCAGGATTTTTATCCAATGGGAATGCTTGAAATTCAGTTGTGCCAATAATCTCCTACGTCATCGGACATTCTCTGCGTCGAGATAACATGGCCGCATATGGTAGTTTTCATGCACTCCTCCGTTCCCCGACTAACAGAGGCAATGTTATAGATTAGCTTTGATGTAGAATACGGCCTGATACTAGCAGATATTCTACGATGCCGGGCTGCTCTGCATTTGGCTTCACAATGTACCAGGTAATCCCGACACGTCGCACTATCCTCCTCGTTCATGTTTGTTAGCTACGGTCTCGAATACTGCACCTCCAATTGACGCGTTTTTACCTCCAGAGGCAGAAGAACTAGTGTCCGCTGACGTCACGATTCTTCAAACATGGAGGCCTCTATGTTGTTCCAGTGTAACGAAGTTAAAACGTTTAGTACTGCTTTGAAAAAATTGTAAAAAAATATCTGATACACGATTTGGATTCTATGAGGAAAAAGCTTTAACTGGCCATGCACGGTTCACCAGAGTTTACGTTCCCTTTAATAATTGCTGAAGAAGTTCAAAACTTTAGTAGTAAATTCTTAGTATTATGTTAGTGTGCACTGTCATGCTATACCAGTTTCGATTATATCCACAGAGTTACGGCCCTTCATCATCCAAATCTGTTGTCCAGACCACATAGCTCTCCAATTTGATGGAACACACTTCAAAGATACTTTTTACCTTTGTTACTCTCATTCTCAGGTTTTTTTTTTCACTTACATGTAGCAAGGCCATTCTAGTTTTGTTTATTTTCGAATTTGCCAGTTTTTTGTGACTATAAGGCTTAACCCTGTGAGGTGGTGGTGTATAAACATAGCTGTCGCATATAAGCAAGATCCATTGATTGGTCGAATATGATGCACCTGTTAACAGGTATGTTCATGCCAGAAGGTCACCGAGTGACCTTGATATGTGAAATAATAAAAAAAGGGTGATTGAATTACCATAACATTCAATATGAGGAAAAGAAGATGGAGATATACATGTAGATATGTGGTCATTAAATGGTCATAAATGCATGTATATATAATAGGGACAAGACTGATCTTGGGACAGTGTCTTGGTTTGCATGTCTGGCTGAACTGTGTTTTTGGTTTTTGTCTGGATCGCCACCGCGTAGCGGTGTCGACCAGACTATGCTGCCACTCACGAAATTTATGCAAATGTGTACGTGCACTATAATGTGATGACCCTGGGTTAACCTGTATCACTCCGCCAGTGATTTTCACTGTGTTGAGTCTTATATCAGGGTATTAACCAGAAAATGAAGAAAAAAACAGTCGTAATCGTTTCATGTGAACTAGAAATAAAACGAAATCTGAATTTGAGTGTATTTCATATTCATTTCTTCGCCCAGGGATTGCTTAAATCCGTGGACTATTTTTTTGTTCTTTGGTTCCGGGCGATCGGCCCAAACCCGGTTCTCAGCGCCCACCAGGCGATAACTCATGCCAGCACTGTGCTGTCACCGTAGACTGTTGTAAATGTAAATCGATGACCTGGTAATATGGTAAGCTGCCCACCTCGTGTTTGCCGTTAGCTAAATAATATATAGCCCTCAAGAGTATGAGGGCTATAGGTCGGCCCCAGTCACCTCCAGCGAGGGTTTTAGATAATTTTATTACGAATCACCCACCTCTGAAACTGCCGTACATCTAATCTCTATCCCCTCCTGCCACTATTTTAAAATCTTGAGCACTATTGTGAAATAGTAACGAATATATCGCCGTCTGAATTTTCCAGTCGAATTCCACTTTAAATGCGCCATGTTAACCATATACAGTGACGTCACCAACATGGCGGCGCAGAGAGTCGAAGTTCACGACTGGAAAATTCAGACGGCGATATATGCGTCACTATTTCACAATAGTGCTCAAGATTTTAAAATAGTGGGCAGGAGGGGATAGAGATTAGATGTACGGCAGTTTCAGAGGTGGGTGATTCGTAATAAAATTATCTAAAACCCTCGCTGGAGGTGACTGGGGCCGACCTATAGCCCTCGTACTCTTGAGGGCTATATATTATTTAGCTAGTTTGCCGTCTGTGCGCTTTTTGCATCTGTCTGAGTTTGCGGTAAGTCAGATTACTTATAATATATATGGCTGGTGTTTATAGTTCGTAATTTGTTTGTTGACAACGATAGCGTTGGAGAGACAATTTGTGCGAAAATCCCTGTTAATGTTGCTGTACGATCATACGTTGCAAATCTTGTTCCTTGATCCGACTGTCACACTTGACAGGTTCAGGTTCTGGGATTATGAAGACACCAGTTTTCAACACTCGTACGTTCTTTCCCGTGAAGTCGGCGTTCGTTACTATTTTAATGTGTACGCATACTGCATGGAATATATTTCCAGAGGAGATATGTGTCGAAGCAACAACAATAGTATTTACATTTTTCTCGTCTTGTGAACTTGACCGGATCCTGTCCACTGCAAATTTATGTATTCCGGGGGACTCTGCTCTCCGAATATAATTTAGTTTCAAAAAGTTTGAACAACAACAAAACTTTTCGAAAGTGGAAACAACAGAATTTGTCAGGTACCGCATTCGAAAAGTTTTGTTGTTGGTGGTGTTCAAACTTTTTCTAACTAAATTATACACGCAATGATCGTACAGCAACAACAACAGGAATTTTCGCACGTTGTCAACAAAAAATTTTGCTATAAACACCATGCAGGCATATAAGTAATGGGGACTTAACAAACTCATGCAGCTCTTGCAAATATCTGTGCTACACAAATAAAAACACATTAATAAAACTATCCAGTCTCCTCGCATATTTGTCGCTTTGTCACAATAAAATTGCATGAATTATGAAAATCTGCTCGCAAAAACTGGTAGAAGACATTGACGCAGACGATCCACTTTTAACCATATTACTGTAGATAGTTTCTTGCTACCATGAAGACCTAGCATATTTCTAAATGAACCGCCTTCACAAATTCACTTCCTTGAAGACTAAACTGTGTTCCAGTTGTGATTTCCCAAACAGACTCGTCCACAAATTGGAGAAAATCGCCACATTTATCCATACATCTGCTATCGACTGAAACATGCCAGCTGAAACGTTTTGAAACTTTAAATCCATTATTGGCGATCCAGACATCAGTACTTTGAGTACTTTCATTAATATTTAACTCTTTGTTTAGATTTTCTATCATTACTTGTATTTTCCAGAGAGTAACAAAGATATGATAGTAAGGGCTGGAGCCATGCGACCCCTCATACAACTGTTGACCTCGCTTGACGTGGAGGTGCAATGTAACACTTGTGGCTGCATAACGACGTTAGCGACCTCAGGTAATCAAACACATACACATGTAACTTCCCTCAGGAACTCCAGAATTTGTTGGATTACATTCCTCATTTTTTGGTTGATTGTTTTATATTACGGTATTCCCTCTAATAATTCGATCACGGGAAAGTGAAATTTCCCGCCATAAAATCTGCGGGTGATCAAATTTATTAGAACAGGAAGCTGAAAAAATGGTTCAAAATCATTCAGTTAATCCATTGACAGTTAAGCCAGGTGGCTACGTGTACCAAGACGTAAATGGTGCATGCCCATGCCGTTTTTCTGGTTGTCACAATGAAGTTATAATTGTTCGTTTTATGACACCACCTCTTCTTCGCCTGTTGGAGCACTAGCGCCGCCCAGTGTGACTGGCGATCCCCATTGTAACTTTTGAGTTTAGAGAGGAATCAAAGTTATTATGTCTCCCCCAACTATGTTGGGGGGAGACATCTAGTGTTTGTGCTGTCTGTCTGTCTGGATGGATGGATGGATGTCTGTCTGTCTCTCTGGATGGATGTCTGTCCGTCCCCTTGCCTTGTCTGCAAGATATCTTGAGAACTACTGGGTGGAATTTCACCAAACTTGGATGGAAGCTTCATTGGGATAGCCCCCTCATTTGATTAGGTTTTGGTGTATGTGCGTGCATTCATCCGTGTCCGTCCGTCCGTCCATCTACTTGTACATGTATATACAGGGCTTGTCTGCAAGATATCGGGAGAACTACTGGATGGAATTTCACCAAACTTGTATGGAAGCTTCATTGGGATAGCCCCCTCATTTGATTAGGTTTTGGTGTATGTGCGTGCATTCATTCGTGTCCGGTGTCCGTCCGTCCGTCCATCTACTTGCACATGTATATACAGGGCTTGTCTGCAAGATATCTGGAGAACTACTGGATGGAATTTCACCAAACTTGGATGGAAGCTTCATTGGGATAGCCCCCTCATTTGATTAGGTTTTGGTGTATGTGCGTGCATTCATCCGTGTCCGTTGTCTGTCCGTCCGTCCATCTACTTGTACATGTATATACAGGCCTTGTCTGCAAGATATCTTGAGAACTACTGGACAGAATTTCACCCCACTTGGATGGAAGCTTCAGTGGGATAGCCCCCTCATTTGATTAGGTTTTGGTTTGTGTGTCTGCATTCATCCATGTCCGGTGTCCGTCTGTCCTTCCATCTACTTGTACATGTATATACAGGGCTTGTCTGCAAGATATCTGGAGAACTACTGGACAGAATTTCACCAAACTTGGATGGAAGCTTCATTGGGATAGCCCCCTCATTTGATTAGGTTTTGGTGTATGTGCGTGCATTCATCCGTGTCCGGTGTCCGTCCGTCCGTCCATCTACTTGTACATGTATATACAGGGCTTGTCTGCAAGATATCTGGAGAACTACTGGATGGAATTTCACCAAACTTGTATGGAAGCTTCATTGGGATAGCCCCCTCATTTGATTAGGTTTTGGTGTATGTGCGTGCATTCATCCGTGTCCGGTGTCTGTCCGTCCGTCCATCTACTTGTACATGTATATACAGGCCTTGTCTGCAAGATATCTTGAGAACTACTGGACAGAATTTCACCCCACTTGGATGGAAGCTTCAGTGGGATAGCCCCCTCATTTGATTAGGTTTTGGTTTGTGTGTGTGCAGTCATCCATGTCCGGTGTCCGTCCGTCCGTCCATCTACTTGTACATGTATATACAGGGCTTGTCTGCAAGATATCTGGAGAACTACTGGACAGAATTTCACCAAACTTGGATGAAAGCTTCATTGGGATAGCCCCCTCATTTGATTAGGTTTTGGTGTGTGTGCATGCGTTCATCCGTGTTCGGTATCCGTCCGTCCGTCCGTCCATCTACTTGTACATGTATATACAGGGCTTGTCTGCAAGATATCTGGAGAACTACTGGATGGAATTTCACCAAACTTGGATAGAAGCTTCACTGGGATAGCCCTCATTTGATTAGGTTTTGGTGTATGTGCGTGCATTCATTCATGTCCGGTGTCCGTCCGTCCGTCCATCTACTTGTACATGTATATACAGGCCTTGTCTGCAAGATATCTTGAGAACTACTGGACGGAATTTCACCCCACTTGGATGGAAGCTTCAGTGGGATAGCCCCCTCACTTGCATGCATCCGTGTCCGGTGTCTGTCCATCCGTTCATCTACTTGTATCGCTTCTTTGTAATTAATATTTTTAGATACGCAGCTTTGTTTAAGATACTTATTGCATTCATTTTATAGCACTTTCCCTTAAATAATGTGCCCATTCAAGGCAGGGTGGGAGGATGGGGGAGACGTATGTTTTTGTTAAAAAAACAACCAGCATAGGCTTCATGCCAGAGCGGCAACTCAAGGGTCAAAGCGGAACCTCTAGTTTGGGATTGTGTTTTGCCTGCTTGCACCTACAGGTGGTGACTCCTTGTGGCAAAGTCTAAATTTGGTTTCTGGGCAATAGGTTGAGGATGCCTTCATATTCTTGTCAAATTTAGTTTGCAGATAATATGCCATGAGTTGTCTCTTGGGGTTGCATTTCGGTTACATAATTTTCATGCTACATGGTAAAGAAAATATATTACAGTAGCAATCAACATTCAGTCAGCCATTCGGAGTTCATCTCAAAACCTGGGAAGGTGGAAAGACCCCTCTGCTTCTTACGCCTGTGAAGTAGCTGTTGCCATCCTCATGAATATCTTCAGAAACCGACAGCGCTTATAAATATTGCTGCCATTTTGGCGGGGGACCTAGCATCCTCTGGCTGCTTGTTAATTTTTTTTTGGTATTATTTATTGATGGCTTAGCTTTTGCACTGTTATCTATGCCCATCTGGAACCCTTGGTTGCATGTTTCAATGTGAATTTTGAAGGTTCTCTGATACAAGAAAGCCTGGTCCATTCAAGATTCTCATTGAATGAAGGACAACATTTTTCTTTAATTTTGCTATTAAATCATTCTATTCTACATCATATGATTTATCCTAAAACTTTTGCATGAACCATATTTGTGTCCACACATTTAACTGGTACAACATAATGCTTCAATTTTTGTCACCAAACATGTTACTGTACCTTGGAAATAATTTAAAACGAGTGATTAGGAGAGCCCATTTTTAGCCTGACTCGGGGCAATTTTGAACCAGTTTGCATACCTGCAGCTTATTCCCGCCCCCCGCCCCCCCTCCCAATTAATGATAAGGGTGGGCCTGTGTCAATCAGTGTGTTTACTTGTTATCACACTTGTGCAATGCATAAATTGCCACTAACAGAGCTACACTTTCCTGCATGCTGTAATCCCAGCACACCACTCACGTGAAACCGAAGTCTGTTATATACGGTATCCAGGATTTTTTGGCAGGTTCCGATCCCAAACTCCCAGTTCCTTTTCATAATTCATTATTGAGGGTCCAATTTTTTTAAGTGAATTTCGGCGCAAAGAGCCTGTGATCAATCACAAAACAGAGGTTTATTAACATGAAATTCAATACCCAGCTATGCAATCGGATCGATATTGAGGCTCCCAGAAGTTTTTTCTAGGAGTATTTCCTTCAGAAATCCTTTCAAATTGAACAGCAACAACACTTTCGTTTTTTGTTTCATTTGAGTTTTGGGCGCCCATATGTTTTCCGAAACTAAATTGACTCTAGATGCAGCCCTGATCCTACTTGACTAAAAAAAAAACAGGCTGAGGGGTCCATGCACCTTTTAGGTGCTTGCCTGCAATTCATGTTAGTGGTTATCGGTGTCGGGAAATCTGATTCTGATCTTATTTCAACTATTTGAGGTCAAGGTCACCCTAAAGGTCATTTTGGGGTCAAATTCGTCATTTTTAGTGGTTTTTAGTCGAGATATGCAAACTAACTCATTTTATCGATTTTCGGGGTTGAGTGATCCGAATCTGGCCATATTTTGACAATTTGAGGCAATATTGCATGGGAGGTTCACGACAGAGGTCACCCGAAACAGAGATCAACCGGAGGTCAATTATAGGAAACACCAAAAGGGCTAGAATCACAAATAATACCATAGGGCTTTGTGGCATCGGAGAATTAGATTCTGAGGTCATGGTCACAGGCCTTCAATTATGTCCTATATGTCCTATAAGTCCTATATATTTTTAGTTGTCCTATATTTTCCTATATTTTTGGAAAATGTCCTATATTTCCTATATTTTTGCCCTGAATCTCTTTCAAATTATTAAATGACTTCAATGGTTATTCTAGCCCAAAATTTATAATATATTCAATTTTCGAAAAGAGATAAACTTAATTTTTTTGCGCGCCAGCGGTGCGCACAATTTATTTCAATAAACTCAATATTTCAGACTTTTTCATAGGTTAAAAACATGAAACTCAATATTTCAGACTTTTTTACAGTAAAAAAGATATGAAACTCAATATTTCAAACATTATATTCAAGTTTTTCATCGATTTGCACACTAAAATAACTAAAGAATAGATACTGAAGCTGCTGTATTGTATGTATTTTATTTCTCCATTCTTTGGAACCACCAGTGTGGTTTTATTATGCAACTCCTAAGAGTGTTGGACAGAGAAACTTACAACAAAAGGACATGCTAAGCCCCCTGTACTTGGTTTTCATGAGTATATTTCCAGGTGTTTGTTGACTTCGCTTGTCACACAGCCTTGCTCTGATTTCCCACCATGGCATCCTCAGACGATGCTGACTGTATTAAGTCTTTCATGATGGGTTATCAGAGAAAGGCTTGTACCATACTTATTTGTTTCTTTCAGGTACGTAATCTGCTAATGTGCAACTAATGCCAAGTTGAAGATTGTCCTATATTTGTCCTATATTTTCAGTAAAATGTCCTATATCTGTCCTGTATTTTTAAGGAAAAAGTCCTATATTTTGTCCTATATTTTCACTGGAGACCAGTTGAAGGCCTGTGGTCACCTCATTTGAGAATTAGAGGTCAAAGATCAACAGTTGCTACTAAAAACAATCGAAACAAGATTATTCAGGAACAAATGTTACTAAAATACTTCGGAGATGACATCTGCTGACAAAATGCTATAACTATGCCGCTACGTGCATTTAAATGTTCAAAATACAAAACAAAGACCGCTTAAGCAACAGTCATGACAGTATACCAATGATTACTTTTTCTACCTATGCCTTCTGGCTTGCGCTCTATGATGCCACCAATAAATATTACTTGTCATCACCGCCCTCGTTATTAACGCACCCACCTTCGCATTTGCAGAGGGTCGTGTTTCGGACATCGGCACAGTTGCATTTGCACCTTCCCGTGCATGCCTTGAGTCAGCCGCAGTGCATGAGAATGGCATATGCCATAGATGTGTCGCTGAGTGTGGGCCATAGCGGTTGCCATGTACTGGCGCAATCTTTGTGCCAGCTTCACTCACTGAAGTCAAGGATTTCCTGCTGGAGTGAAGCGACTCCAGTAGAAACTTGCTTGCAGCAGCGCTCGCTTCACATGCTGCAAAAGCGCGGCTTTGGAGGTGGGATGTTTTCCAGCGATCTGGTTGCAGTAGTGAAGGTGATGCTTGGCCTCATTGACACCGGCTGCACCACATCCCTTGCTATACATTAGTACGATGAAGCGTTCTATAAGCTCCATATGCACGGACTCGCGAGTGTCAGGATCATGCGTGAGAGCCACTAGTGTGTCGGTGGGGTCCGATATGCTTGTACAGGCTGCCCAGGCGGTCTTTTTGCCACCGTTGCACACCGTTAAGCTGTGAAAAAGAGGTAGTCCCACGGACTTTGACGGACCAAGATAGGAACAGATGGCTTGGACTGGAATGCCACAATCAGGGGTTATTCTTGACAAAAAAAATTCATCTACTCAATTTGTGAATTCAATAAAACTCAATTTTTTTCGCGCGCCTTTGGCGCGCTAAATAATGCCTAAAACTCAATTTTTCCCGATTTTCATCGAATGAAGTATGAAAACTCTATTTTTCCCAATTTTCATCGAATGAAGTGCGAAAACTCAATTTTTAGTGCCTTTTCATCTTAGAAATAGGAAGAATCGATCATTCAGTAGTTTTAGTCGATGAAAAAAAATTCTGTGCTTGAAAACAGCTGATGCATACACAGGTTTGCAGTATGCATCTCAAATGTCAGTTGTATGGCCAGCATTTTGGTTGGCTTTCAGAAAAATAAAAATAAAATGCGCCCTCCATCACGTTTTTTTTCACCCCCTCTACAACATTGTGTTGTTGTTGTTGCGCAGCAATACCGAACCGACGTGTTGTGAAAATCAAAGTTCTTGTCTCGCATTTTCGATTACATAATCTATTACAAAATCTATTCATGGAGACACTTTACATTTCTTGACATTTGGCAGCTCTACATATATCATCCCGCCTACTTTCACTTTCAGCGACGTGCAAATGCCTGCGTCTGACTCTCCCCATTTACTGGAGTTTATTATTGATCATCGACGAGGAGTCAACTGTATGAATGTCTCCATGCATAGATCTTTATTCAGTTCTTTATTTTTCTAAGTTCAGTTTTTCAGCATTTTAAATCCCAATCCTTGACATTTCACCTGTACATTCACATCAACTCTGGAACGATATGTTCGCCACCGCAGCACCCCCATCAGTCTCAGACGAGTTCTTCTGTCGGTGGTATTCATGGCGGGAACTGTCGTCGATAAGGTAAACACCACATGACCACGTACACCACATCCTGGTACCCGGAGTCGGAAATCGCCAACCCCAGTTTCCCCTCATAAAGAAATACAGGCGAGGGTTCCCCACATACACCGCATGCAAAGTGGAACAAAACGTATGCTGTGCGTATAACAACAACAACGCACATATCGCTCTTCCGCCACGTGAGTGCAGTCTTTTCTTTCTTCTCGCGAGCTGTATTATCTTTGCATTTCGTTACAGAAACTCAATTTTATTGAAGGAAACTCAATTTTTTGTTCGTTTTTTTGGAAATTGAGTTTTCCATGAAAAAATTGAGTATTTTATTTTTCGGACATTCGCGCATTTTCATGGAAAACTCAATTTCCAAAAAAACGTCAAAACCCCACCCCGATGAAAAACTGTCAAGAAAAACCCCTGCACAATACTTTTTCCTAAACCCCTAAAATCCCGAAGTATGAATGGATCAGCGGCTTCTTAAAAGATGTTAACAAAAAGGAGCCGTTCTCATTCATCAGCACACAGATCTCCAAGACTGACATGAGCGGAAAGCTCCTTCTGTGTACCCGTTTTGAGTCCGTGTTCTTCAACAGGCGTTGTGACCTCACAATACTTCAACCGTGCAACCAATCCGAGACGGACACCAGGGTCCTCCTGCATCTAGCACATGCCACGGAGGAGGGTCATACAACAGCCTATGTTCGCACGATGGACAGCGATGTCCGGTCTTTGGAGATCCTCGGTCTATCGGAACTCTTGGTGGACTTCGCTACTGGAAAAAATATTGTGACATTCCAGTCCATACCATTTGTTCCGATCTTGGTCCGTCAAATCCTTGGCACTATCCCTTTTCCACAGCCTTACTGGGTGCGACCCGACTTCACAGTCTCTTGAGAGCGCAAGCCAGAAGGTATAGGTACTAATAATCATTGGTATATTGTTGCTGAAGCGGGCTTTGTATTGTATTTCGAACATTTAAATACACATAGCGGCGTAGCGGCATAGTTATAGCATTTTGTCAGCAGATGTCATCTCCGAAGTATTTTAATATAATTTGTTCCTGAATAATCTTCGTTCGATTGTTCTTAGTGGTAACTGTTGATCTTTGACCTTTGACCCCAAAATGAGGTGACCTCAAATCTTCAAAATAAGATCAGAATCGGAGAATGCCACAAACCTCTATGGTATTATTTGTGGTTCTTTTGGTGTTATACCTACAATTGACCTCTGGTTCGGATGACCTCTATCGCGACTCTCAAATGAAATATTGCCCTGAATCGCCAAAATAAGGCCAGATTCGGGTTACTCAACCCTGGAAACCAATAGAATGAGGCAGTTTATATATCTTGCCCCAAAACCACTGATAATGGCGAATTTGTCCCCAAAATGACCTTTAGGGTGACCTTAAAGGATGACCTTGACCTCAAATCGTTGAAATAAGATCACAATCAGATTCTCCGACCCCCAAAACCACTAAAAAGTGCTATTATTCATATTTCTAGCCCTTTTAGTTATTTAGCTACGATTGACCTCTAACCCGGGTGGCGACCATATTGAATTTCGCCGAATATGGCGGCCCTAGGGGGCGCCCGTCTTGGCGCCCGTCAAAAATCGAAATAGTATGGTATGGGCGACATATGGGCCAAATTTGGTGCTTTTGGAAGAATGTGAACCAAAAAATCTCTAACAGCCCTGACTATAACTCGATACTCCAAATTGAAGCTTGCTCTTCCGACTATATGCCAGTCCAGGGACCTGGGGTTGATAATTAAGCTTGATGTCACGTTACATGAGGGAGGTGACAGGCTAATTGAATTGTTTAACAATCCCCACCAACCATTTAATTGTCATGGATGTTGGGTCTGCATTTCATCAAGGGACAGAAGTGGGATTTAATTGTCATGGATGTTGGGGTTCTGTATTGCATCAAGGGACAGAAGTGGGATTTAATTGTCATGGATGTTGTGGTTCTGTATTGCATCAAGGGACAGAAGTGGGATTTAATTGTCATGGATGTTGGGGTTCTGTATTGCATCAAGGGACAGAAGTGGGATTTAATTGTCATGGCTGTTGGGGGTCTGCATTGCATCAAGGGATAGAAGTGGGATTTAATTGTCATGGCTGTTGGGGGTCTGCATTGCATCAAGGGATAGAAGTGGGATTTAATTATCATGGATGTTGGGGGCCTACGTCATCAGGTTTCAGGCCTATTGGATTATAAGAACATAACTGGAACTCTGTGCACATGTTAAATTACTGGTGCTGTCTTTTCCAGACCAAAGAATACAGTGTGGACACCAAATTCCCACGCCTGGAACAATTGATGAAAGAATGTTGGCAAAGCGATATGGGAAAGAGACCGGCAGCCCATGAAATCATCAACCAGATGAATGACCCATCTTTTCTATGCTTCAAGAAGCTGATCACAGGGCCTGGTACAACATCCAATTACCATCATGGTCCCATACACTGCTCACTCGCTTATTTCTCAGAGGTCAGTATAAATGTGCTGTCCAGTTTATATAAGCCACATCGTAATCCCAGAAGTACCGCATATTACTGCATATTCATGCCAGCCACGAGACTGAAGTGCATGTTCACGCACATGTGTTTTTTCACGAGAGCCAACAACGGCAGAATATATTGTCTGAGTGTTGGTTCAACAGTTCAAAAATTCGCACAATAAATGTTGTTAGAATAATTTTAGCATTTTAGCACGAGTAAGCGTCTCAAGTCGGCAGCGTTGCTGGCTCTCATGTAAAAACACATGTGCATGAACCTGCCCTTTTGTCTCGTGACTGGCATGGGATTACGATGTGGCTTATTGATAATGGGAATTAAGATTTAACTTTATTTGCGATAACTTCAGTTTAGCATTGCAGATTGTGAACATACATTGACATGCAAGGTCAAGGTTACAAATATTTGAGATGCAAGGTCAAGGTTATTAGGACCTTTAGCCAAACAAGTGAGAAACTGGCTTCAATATGTGCTCACACAAAATTAGATTTTAACTTTCGAACACAACAATTAGCTGTCCCAAAATACAGCATTGCCTTGTTTGGGAATTCAGTGAACTTTGACCTTTTATCCTCAAAATCCAACAGGGTGTTAAAGTTTAAGTGTTTGTGTTGGAGATAACACCGAATCAAGATTTTTATCTTCTCCATATTTCTCCCTTGGGACATTTTTCTTTCAGTCTTATTACTGATGTACCTAATAATACATGTATGTGATATATCAATGGAGAATCCTGTGTCACGGACACCCAGTGGGGAAAACGTGAGCTTGCGGCTCTTGTTACGAATACTTCTCACTGGAGATTTACAGGCCCTAATATTGCTCTCATTTTCTGACAGATTTTGACTGCATCTCATATTAACTGGTCACTGAGATCAAGCTAGAATTTGGTTTGTATCTGTGCTAAAATTTAACTGAAGTGCACAAATAAAAATTTGTCGGATGTCGGCTAAATAAGATTATGCTTACATGTCTGATTGATAGTGTTGTGCGATCAGAAGAAGGGAGATAATTCAAGGTAAGATGATTTCATTTGTTATGCAGGTATCCGGCCAGCACCGGGTTTGGCTGTGGGAAGGCAAGGAGGACACTCGACAGTACCACATCGTTGATATTGACAGCGGACATTACATTGTTCCCCAGCAGGAAGTCCCAGGGTCAGAGGTCACCTGTATGACAAAGGTCAATGAGTTCATCTGGGTTGGCACCAAGGTAAGACTACAGCAGGCCTTCAAGTGCCTCCTATATTTCCTATATTTTCCTATATTTTTGAGTCATTCCTATATTTTACTCAAAACCTCCTATATTTCCTATATTTTGACTTTTTCTCATGAAAACTTTCATCAATGCTCTGTAATGAGTCAAACTGACACGAGGAAATTACATTTTTTTTTTTTAATTTGCCTCGCTTCAGGCCTTATTTTTTCAAAATCTGGCGTGAACGATTTACCCTTACGCATGATTTTTTGCATACGTAACCGGTCGTTCGGTTACGCACCGACTGTTCGGTTACGCACCGACTTCGCTGCGTAACTGATCGGTTACATGAAAGGTTATGTAAATTTAATATACATTACCATTTGCTCAAGGAGACGAACAACATACGAGAAAAAGAAAACTGCCTACCACGCTGACGTAATGCCGCTGCTCTCTCTTGCCCCGGTAAAAGTGGCAAATTCAAACTGCTTTGACACGGACAGTCCGACACTGGACAGCCACATTGTGATATTTTTCCGTCGGTCTCCCACACATGCCGATTGTGTATTCACTAATGATGAATTGCCATACCATTTATAACAGGGTTCACGCGCCTTTTCTTGCATTAAATTTAAGGACTTTTCAAGGATTTTCAAGGACCTACAGCGATTATTCAAGTACCCAATTCAAGCCAGTCATAGAAAAACTGACGTGTTCGAATTATCTTTTCTTTTTTACGATAACATCTGACACAAGAGGTTCAATGGCGGAATTCTTTGTCTTGATCGTTTCAGTGAATAATCCATTGCCTCTTGCATTTCCCATCATTATTTTCTCTCTTTGGAGAGCAAATGCTCTTTAACCATTAAATTAGGTTCGAGTAATTGATCGCATTGAACGGCTGACAATTAAGAGATTAGTCCCGTTTCATCGAACGCCCGGCCAATTTAAAATCAGATTCGCGTATATCTTTGTATTAGTACATACGGGACAAGGGCATATTCCGTCACTTAGACATTCTGATATTTCTCTTCAGGACATGATTGAAACCTTGCAGAATTTTTGTCACAGCCGAGAAGACGGGAAAATATATTAACGATTAACATGAATGAAGAAACACAGATTACATGCAGATTGAGAATCAAACCTAATAATTTCTTGATTGCTCTCTCATAGGGAAATATTGTGGAAGGGCTTTTCAAACTGTTTATGTCAATAAAACGAACAGCAAATTAATCAAGCGCCCGATACTATTTGAAGGCACATATCAGGGCCAACTCATGTGCGACCCATATCAGGGCCAATTCGTCTGAGACGATATACAATCTTCCCAGCTGGAACGAGCTCATCCCGGCATATATAGCGGCTAAAACAAAAGACATGAATTGCTTGCCCTTTCTAACAATTCACTGTATCCCTTCGATCCTTCATTAATGGATGTATGAAAATACTTTCATAGAATTTGGTGGGGTCTGTATAGAATGAAAGTTTCAACATGCCACGTGTTGGTTGTACATTTTTCCGCCAAACGGAGTTGCAATAACATCACGTGATCAACACTTTGTTACGAACTTGCGCTTGATCACGGTTCCCGCTCATAATATATTCAGCTAACATAACCTCAATAGAATAACAAAGATTATGCCTTCGTAACAGTGAGATCATGACTCATGGAAATAAAAAAAAATGTTTCAAAGCTGAAAAAAATCCCTTTTACCTCTCTCCGATCATTCTGGCTTGAAATGTGGCTCGGCTGCAGCTATTCTGTCATTTATAGGCCATACACTCACCTGTTTACCCAGTTTTATTCAAGTATATATAGGCATAACATAACAATTTACTTTTCTGTGGATTTCAGTAATGCAACGCGGTGTTGATTCAATGTGATTTTATTTTAAAATATTTAAACAAAGTGGCTTTTTACCCCTCAGCCCATAGGGCTGTGGGTTCTTGTCGTTGCCATGTACGTCCGTCCTAGCGTCCGTCCGTCAAGATGTTCTTGTCCGCTGAATATCTGCAGATCTATGAAGTCTGGCCTGACCAAACTTTGGTGAGAGCTTCCTGAATGTTGACTGATGAAATGATTAGATTTTCAGATGGCTATGATGATTTCATGATTTTTAATTTTTTTTATTATTATTTGTTGATGGCTCAGCTTTTGCACTGTTATCTATGCCCATCAACATGTTCTTGTCCGCTGAATATCTGCAGATCTATCAAGTTGGGCCTGACAAAACTTTCGTGAGAGCTTCCTGAATGTTGACTGATGAAATGATTAGATTTTCAGATGGCTATGATGATTTCATGATTTTTAATTTTTTAATTTTTTTATTATTTATTGATGGCTTAGCTTTTGCACTGTTATCTATGCCCATCGGGAACCCTTGGTTGCATGTTTCATTGTGAATTTTGAAGGTTCCCTAATACAAGAAAGCCTGATCCATTCAAGATTCTCATTGAACACGAATGAAGCACAACATTTTTCTTTAATTTTGCTATTAAATCATTCTATTCTACATCATATGATTTATCCTAAAACTTTTGCATGAACCATATTTGTGTCCACACATTTAACTGGTACAACATAATGCTTCAATTTTTGTCACCAAACATGTTACTGTACCTTGGAAATTATTTAAAACGAGTGATTAGGAGAGCCCATTTTTAGCCTGATTCTGGGCAATTTTGAACCAGTTTGCATACCTGGAGCTTATGCCCCCCCCCCCAAATAATGATAAGGGTGGGCCTGTGTCAATCAGTGTGTTTACTTGTTATCACACTTGTACAATGCATAAATTGCCACTGATAAAGCTACACTTTGTTGCATGCTGTAATCCCAGCACACCACTCACGTGAAACCGAAGTCTGTTATATACGGTATCCAGGGATTTTTTGTAGGTTCCGATCCCAAACTCCCAGTTCCTTTTCGTAATTCATTATTGAGGGTCCAATTTTTTTAAGTGAATTTTGGCGCAAAGAGCCTGTGATCAATCACAAAACAGAGGTTTATTAACATGAAATTCAATACCCAGCTATGCAATCGGATCGATATTGAGGCTCCCAGAAGCTTTTTCTAGGAGTATTTCCTTCAGAAATCCTTTCAAATTGAACAACAACAACACTTTCGTTTTCTGTTTCATTTGAGTTTTGGGCGCCCATATGTTTTCTGAAACTAAATTGGCTCTAGATGCAGCCCTGATCCTACTTGACTGAAAAAAAAAACAGGCTGAGGGATCCACGCACCTTTTAAGTGCTTGCCTGCTATCCATGTTAATATTAGAACAATGTTTTCATTGTCATTTTTGTCTGTATTTTTTTCTTTTTTTGAGATTTTATATTTTGTGAGTAAAATTAGACCAATTCTTAACATCTGTAATTATTCCTGGATTATAACCTGTAGCTCCCATAATGAGTTGACGAATAATCCTTCACATCTTTCCCCGTTTAATGTTTGCCGTTGACAAGCTGAAATAAAAATGCCACTTCTCGGCAAATAGTTTTCAATTACTCATTGTATACGCGAAGATATATTGAACGATGTCAAATATTACATACACGTCAGCTTTGCACTTAGCGATGAAACAATCGCAAAATGCACGTAAATTGCTGAACGTGCTGACCTATTTCCATCTGGGCATGCGTAATTGTCTGGCCAGTGAAAACGAACCACTCAGACACAAACAATTTAACTAGGCCATAAGCAATTCATGATTTATCAAACAACCATGGTCGTGTAAATTAGCCTGCCAGTCGACAAAAGGAGAAAGAGAAAGTGGATGGTATACGCGGAAATATCGCTGTCGCCACTTTTTATTTTATTGTCCCCCGCTACTTAGTAGGGGGGGGGGGGGACTTAGAAACACCGGTGTCCGTAATTCCGTAAGATTTTCTTGTCCGGACAATAACTCGTGAACGATTCAACCGATCAACTTCAAACTTGGGGTGTGACTTGACATTGGCGAGAGGACGGTTGGGATTGTTTTTCAGCAATGTGCGTAATCCAATATGGCCGCCGTCAGCCATTTTGGATTATAAGCAGTACGATCTTAGATTTTCTTGTCCGGACAATAACTCGTGAACGATTTAACCGATCAACTTCAAACTTGGGGTGTGCCTTGACATTGGTGAGAGGACGGTTGGGATTGTTTTTCAGTAATGTGCGTAATCAAATATGGCCGCTGTCAGCCATTTTGGATTATAAGCAGTTCGATCTTAGATTTTCTTGTCCGGACAATAACTCGTGAACGATTTAACCGATCAACTTCAAACTTGGGGTATGCCTTGACATTGGTGAGAGGACGGTTGGGATTGTTTTTCAGCAATGTGCGTAATCTAATATGGCCGCCATCAGCCATATTGGATTATAAGCAATTGGATCTTAGATTTTCTTGTCCGGACAATAACTCATGAACGATTTAACCGATCAACTTCAAACTTTGTGTGTGCCTTGACATTGGTGAGAGGACGGTTGTGATTGTTTTTCAGCAATGTGCGTAATCTAATATGGCCGCCGTCAGCCATATTGGATTATAAGCAGTTGGATCTTGTCCGGACAACAACTCGAGAACGATTCAACCGATCTACTTCATATGTGGGGAGTGCCTTGACATTGTTGAGAGGAGGATTAGGATTGTTCTTCAAGGACGTGCTTGATCCAATATGGCCACCATCAGCCATACTGGATTTCATTGGATTTTAAGCAGTTTGATCTTGTCCGGACAATAACTGGAGTACGATTCAACTGATCTACTTCAAACTTGGGGTTTGGATTTTTTTTCAGCGATGTGCATAATCCAATATGGCCACCGTCAGCCATATTGGATTATAAGCAGTTGGATCTTAGATTTTCTTGTCCGGACAATAACTCGTGAACGATTTAATCGATCAACTTCAAATTTGGGGTGTGCCTTGACATTGGTGAGAGGACGGTTGGGATTGTTTTTCAGCAATGTGCGTAATCTAATATGGCCGCCGTCAGCCATATTGGATTGTAAGCAGTTGAATCTTGTCTGGACAATAACTCGAGAACGATTCAACCGATCTACTTCATACCTGGGGAGTGCCTTGACATTGTTGAGAGGAGGATTAGGATTGTTTTTCAAGGACGCGTGCTTAATCCAATATGGCCACCATCGGCCATACTGGATTTCATTGGATTTTAAGCAGTTTGATCTTGTCCGGACAATAGCTGGAGTACGATTCAACTGATCTACTTCAAACTTGGGGAGTCCCTTGACCTTAGTGAGAGGACAGTCATGTATTATGTTTTATGTATGTGCATAATCCAATATGGGTGCCATCTGCTGTATTAGATTATGTTAAGCTCATCAGCGATATCTCCATTTTCAAATCATACTCTTATCAATGATATGAGATATCATCGACCCAAAAAAATCGACCATAGAGGTCCATGGCCCCCGCAGCAGCAGCGCCAGTTATGGTGGATGTAATCCACCATAACTGGTGCTGCTAGCGGGGGACATGGACCTCTATGGTCGATTATTTTCACTTTGTGCAGACAGACACTACCGACTTGTGAAAATAAGCTAGCAGATAGAATTCACCCCACGTGAACGGTGACCGTTTGCGTAAAATATGATTTGCGTAACCTTCACGTAACCTGAACGACCGTTTGAGTAAAAAAATAAGGCCTGTCGCTTCATTCGGCAAATATGAAATCATTCCAATCTTTCTATGCCGAATTAAACAACAGAACTGGTCACCTAAAAGTAATTGATTAAACACCAGAAAACTACCAAGTTTGTTACATACAATGTAGTACAGACCTGTCTTACACTCCTTTATTTCCTATATATTCCTATATTTTATTCAGAAATTCATATATTTCTCCTATATTTTTGCAAATTTCCTCCTATATTTTCTCCTATATATTCACTGTGAACCACTTGCGGGCCTGCTACAGGAATTAAGGTTCAAATTCCTTGGTATATTTATCATGTTTATTGTGTAGTTTGAAGCCAATTTTGGACCATCTTGTGTGTAGGATATGCTCTAATACTTCCCCCCCCCATATAATATTGGAAGTCCTATAATCTTTCCTTCAAGACCACTCCCAGGGATTGACCTTAGGTGTCCTTGTGCACACCCTGGGCCATGGAAAGAATCGAGGCCTCAGCTCCTCAGACAGCTTGTCTTAAGAGGTGACTAACTGGGGTAACCGTGAGGTACGTTTCTGGGTGTAAAATGGAGGGGTCTCAGGTGAGAAAAGAAAAAGGATGAAAAGTTGTGATATATGATTGAAATATTGTTGAATTCGTCATATTCACTCCCCACTCCTCTTCCTCAGCATCATCACTTATACAATGAGAATATTTGTAAATATTAATGTTATGTGTAATGAGAAAATTTCATAAAGTTAGAGCCGGTCTGCATTTGTTATAGATAATTATAATTATCTATAACAAATGCAGTTGTTAAACTTTTTATGTAAGTTTATATTTTTATTTATATTTCCTTCATTAAAATATATTATTTGAGCAAATTGAAGTCACAGCATTCATGCCTGCTTTATTTGCAACTCAGCTGAATTATGTTATATAGAGACACATTGTCTTATGACTTCACCAAAAGTGTCAGTAAAATAAAAGTCTTGGAGATGTGTCACACTATATGCAAGTTTTCAAGTTTTTATTGGAATCAAGAAATTGCACATTTCGTCCCAGTATCCAAACACGCCTTTCTTCTGCATCCAGAACATTAGTGAAAACAATGTCTGCTAACTTCAAATTTCGCTAGATTATATATTCTTCAACATGTTAGCAACAACACAATTTAGTTGTACTAACACTAAGAAAGATTGTCTATGAGGCTATGTAAAAATCATTTTGAGTGAGCATATGTTTGAGAAGAACATCTACAGCTTAAGGATGTCCGCTGGTGATTTTTGGCTTTGGTGACCATTTTGCCTATTTTGCCTATTAGGTTATCTCCCTTTCCTGGGTTAAGAGATAGGGATTTCCTTTAAAAGCCTTCTAGCCGAGAATTTTGCACAGCAACATGCATCCAATTTGATGAATTTTGATAAATATTTTGATTATCTGCAAGCAGTTAGAATATAAGAAAAAGTTAAATGCTATTTATATGAATTTTTCTTGAATATGCTTCAAAACTAGGGCTATCCCCTATGTTTTCTGGGTTATCAAATGGATCATGGGCCAGTCCACTTGCCAGCTAAAAAACCTATATTTTTTTTCTTTTGTTTTTCCTCATACTACACAATTATGAATGCAACAACACACATTATTCAAAAAGTTAATTACTTTGATTTACCAGCAGTGGACATCCTTAAGGTTCTAGGATCCATAGCGATGAGGTTTTCAACAACTTGGCAGTTTGTGCTCAATTAAACATTTAGGGAACCCAGCTTACAGAAGTTATAAATTATAACCTCTGCAAGTGATTATATCAAAATCTTCACTGTTGATATTTTGGCCAGTAGTGAAGTCACAGAGTGTAATGATCTCTTTTAATTCATTTAATAGAGCCCATTACTATGTTTAACTTCTGTAAGTTGGTCCACTCCCGGAATTAAATTGCAATAAATAAACTCACCAAAACAATATATGTTTTCTGAAATCTTCTCATTCAGGGAATTATAATTTATTGACAATTTTGTTCTTCTGATTTCTGTGGCTGAATTATTTGGACTTAAATCATTGGATCAGTTTGTGAAAATTTAGCCTCAAATATCCTCACTAATAACTTCTAAAGTATTCATAAAAAATATTTGAACTTTCGGAGTCCAATGATATACTTTCGAAACAAAATAAGCATGCCCCATTTCCAAGCAGTCATATCGCCATAACCGTAGCAGATAATGAAAGCCCTTTTAACTACCAACATAAGTGCTTTCGAAAAAAAGACCAAAAATGAGTCATGGAAGAGCTTTTGACATTTTTGACCTTCGATCTTCACCTATGAAAATATACAGTTTTCAAAAGTCATGAAATTTAGGTCACGTGTAGTGGACTATGCAAAAAATTTCTGAGAACTTAGGGATGGCGCCCTATGGGTTCTCTAGTAATGAACTTGAAATTTGATGAATCTAGTGGAACAGGACCAGATATGTGAGGAGTATGTACTGTCTGAACTCGGTGATTTGAAGACGTCTTGTCTGACAGCTCCTTTAAAAAGCTTAATTTTTGTCCCCTGCCACATTAGTCGGGGGGACTTAGAAACACTGGGCATCCGTAATTCCGTTACACATTTCTTGTCCGATCAATAACTCGAAAACCGTTGAACCGATCGACTTCAAACTTCCAGAGTGTCTTGACATCGGTGAGAGGACGGTTGGGATTGCTTTTCAGTTACCTGGGTCATCCAAGATGGCCGCAATCAGCCATCTTAGATTTCAGCAGTTGCATCTTTACACATTTCTTGTCCAACCAATAACTCGAGAACTATTCAACCAATCGACTTCAAACTTGGTGATTGTCTTGACATCGGTGAGAGGATGGTTGGGATTACTTTTCAGGTATCTGTGTAATCCAAGATGGCCGTCATCAACCATCTTGGATTGTCAGCAGTTGGATCTTCACACATTTCTTGTCCGACCAATAACTCGAGAACCATTGAACCGATTGACTTCAAACTTGGAGAGTTTCTTGACATCAATGAGATGACGGTTGGGATTGCTTTTCAGTTACCTGCGTAATCCAAGATGGCCACCATCAGCCTTCTTGGATCTCAGCAGTTCGATCTTCACACATTTCTTTTCCAACCAATAACTCAGTAACATTTGAACCAATCGACTTCAAGGAGAGTGCTTTGACATTGGTGAGAGAACAGTTGGGATTGCTTTTCATTTACCTGCATAATCCAAGATGGCTGATGGCTGCAATCAGCCATCTTGGATTTCAGCAGTTGTATCTTTACACATTTCTTGTCCGATCAATAACTCGAGAACCGTTTAACCGATTGACTTTAAACTTGCAGAGTGTCTTGACATCGGTGAGAGGACGGTTGAGATTGCTTTTCAGTTACCTGCGTAATCCAAGATGGCCACCATTAGCCATCTTGAATTTTAGTAGTTGTATCTTTGCACATTTCTTGTCCGACCAATAACTAGAGAACTATTCAACCGATTAACTTCAAACTTGGAGATTGTCTTGACATCGGTGGGAGGACGGTTGGTTTACTTTTACGTTATCTGTGTAATCCAAGATGGCTGTCATCAACCATCCAGGATTGTCAGCAGTTGGATCTTCACATATTTCTTGTCGGACCAATAACTCGAGAACCATTGAACCAATCATCTTAAAATGTGCAGAGTGTCTTGACCTCGGTGAGAGGACAGTTGGGATTGCTTTTCAGTTACCTGCGTAATCCGAGATGGCTGCCATTAATGATGACAGTTTCTAAATGCACCTTCTGCATAAAAAGCAACATAGTTTCTGTCGCATGCATGGCTCATCAGATATATCTCCATTTCCAAAATCATATCTCTATTCAACGACCAAAAAAAATTGACCATAGAGGTCCATGTCCCCCGCAGCAGCAGCGCCAGTTATGGCGGATGCAGATAACATATCAGAATAGCCCTGGTTTTGAAGCGTATTCATGAAAAAATCGTATAAATAGTATGATTTAACTGTTTATTTCTCAAATCTTCACCTGTTATCACTTAATGCCATAATTCCTCCATTTGGAGATCTACTGCAAACAAAATTATCTCCCCTGATCGCTGCGCCGATCGTCCGCCAGGTGGCGTGCTCTCCGCGCATGTCCATTCCTCTTTTTCCTTTGCAGTCTTGGTGACAAGACCTGTTTTGAAAGAGCTCCTGTAAACAGTAACTTTTGGATTGTTATAGACGCACTCTAGGGTTATTTTTTTCTCCCGTGAGTTCATTATGAACCAACGTAGTCACCCAGCTATAAAGATTTATAAGGAACGAATCATGTCGTCAGTTTTAACCAGTTAAAGACTTGCATTTCTTTGTTTTTCAAGTGCAGGGCACAGGTGTGTTTACAGTCAAGTGACATGCCGTGAATGTGCAGACTGGGACGACGTGACCTGGCATAGCTATCCTATGGCGACGCAGTCAACTCTGGAGAGCGGCCACTGACCTGGCAAGATGTCCAGCTGAGAAGCAAGCTACTCAGGCCCTCTTCTACGACTTGGCTGTAAACGAAGTTTTCCTACCACCAGTGGAATCTTCACAACAGTCCCGTGAAACAGAACAGACCCTTCACGGATACAAGATCACAGCTCCACGGTCCAGTTCAAGTTCGTCAGCAAGACGACAAGAAGACAGGTCTTTGAGAGGACACGTCTACTAGCCGGGAACCGGCGAAGAGCAGTACCCTGGAGCTACATTTCAAGACGGTGAACAAGTTACACACGGCCGAGTTCAAGTTCACCGGAGAAGATGATGTCACGGACTCTATACCGGAGCCGTTACAACCACGGATCTGGGCAGACCTCGGATAACAGTTCCCGTTCATCCAAGCCTCCGCAACTCAAGAAAGACAAGTCTTCTAGCCGGGACCTGGTGAAGAACCGGGACCCGGCAAAGAGCCGTACCCTGGGGCTTCAAGCTGGAACGGTGGACAAGTCTACAGTCCGGAGCACAGACCGGGACTACCAAGGGAAGTCTAAGAGACGGATTCGATCACCGGAACGGGACCTCGACACCACAGAGCGCCGGGACTCCGACTGCAGAGCACCTCGGACCCGACCATCGGAGAGAGAGGTTCCTTCCAGAGGCGGAACTACGGTCCGGAGCCGTACCCCAGAACAGAGAACGACACGGACCTATGAAGAACGGACTTATCCAGTACGCCGAGAGTCTACGTCTCACCGGGAGTCCACACCTAAGAGGCCACGGACTTTAGATCAGCATACGGGACCATGGCTCTGAGAAATCACGGCCCAATGCAGAACTCCGAGACCCCGTCAAGCCAAGAGCCTACAGGGACTACCGGGATACCGAGAGAATTCAAGATTTTCCCAGCGGCACAGTCTTACAGTCGACGGTACCTTCAAAAGGCAAAGTGCAGACCAGTCAAGCCCAAGCCACGGCGACACGGTTTACTTCTACTGCACCGGCAAAAGTGCCGATACGGACTCTACTGGACAGCCCCGTCACAGCCACGGATCAAGGAGAGTCCTCGGATAACAGCTCCCGTTCATCCAAGTCTCCACAACCCAAGGAAGAACAGTCTTCTGACAGGGACCCGTTCAAGAACCGCCGTACCCCGGAGACACAGACGGACACGGCGGAGAAGGCAGTCCGGCTATCAAGACCACGGACTCCATCACCACAGCGGGACCCCGGCACAAGCACAGCTCACCGGGATCACGGCACAGAAAAGTCACGGCCCTATACGGAACGCCGGGAGTCGGACAAGCCAAGGGCCTACAGAGAGCACCAGGACTCCAACACATCACGGCCCTATCCAGAGAGCCGTACAACGGCACCTCGGGAAGAAACTACAGTCCGGAGCCGTACCCCGGAGCGGGAGACAACACGGACCTATCCAGCACGCCGAGAATCTACATCTGACAAGTCACGGACTCAAGCAGAACGGACTTATACAGATCACCGGGACTCCACATCCAAGAGGACACGGACTTATGAGGAACGGACTCAGCCAGAACGCCGTGAGCCGGCCTCTACTTCAGCTTGGACCCGCACAACGGAGCCGTACCCCGGTACTACGGCAAGCAGATCTCGTAGACGAAGTCGTACACCATTACAACGCCGAGATTCCTATCCTGAACGTCATCATCGGGAGAAAGACCGTCCTAGACGTCGGACCCCTTCACCCAGTCCAGCCTACCGGAGTCGTCACTACAGGGACCATACTCCGGAGCGACCTTACACCAGACGAGGGAGAAGCCGTTCACCGGTTTCCCGTCAACAACCACACAGATGGCGAGGAGCGGACATCTACCCACCATCACCGTAGCCCGGAGCATCGGGATAAAACGGAAGTCCAGAGATGAACAGGGACTCGTGGATCACCATTCTGGATCTGCACCCAAGGAACAGACTTCGGCTCCAAGGGTACCTTCCAAGGCAAGCCTGGTCAAGAAGCACAGTCATCTCCCGGCTACACAGCCCCTTACCGTGGTAGAGGGTCCTTCATCGGAGACCCGTGAGATGACACGACCCCATTCTTCTAGCGACGCAGACTCAGGCTCGCACTATGAGGATCACGCACGACGTTCCACTTCCTCGGCATCATCTCATACAGATTCACCTCCCTGCCGTCAGGCGGAGGTAGAAGACAAGAATAAAGACATGCTATCCTTCAAAGGCAGGATAGCGGCGGTACACACGTTGGTTCCAGAGATGCCCAGACCGGTGGTCGGCGATGACAAGCAGCCTGATGACCCCGCCCGGGAACGGAGAAAACTTACAACGGCATCTCTTTACGGTTTAAACAAGCCTTCTGAGGAGGAAGCTGCGCCAACCTGCGCACCATCTCCAGCATCAGCCAACCTATACGACGCACTGGATCGACAGTTGGAGACTTCGTCATCTCTCCAGAAGCCCGGTCCTTACAAGACTTACACTCTTCACGGAGACAATCTACCGTTCAAGGCCCCGAAGTCTGACCCGGATCTTGACAGACTGTTGAACTTCACGAAGACACCAGCGGTGGTACTTCAACAGAAGCAAGCCTGTGCTGTGGAAGATATGATGCTGACACAACACAGAATTACATCATACTCTGATTGGTTCCTGACGGCTATTTCCAAGGTGATTCAGGATCCAGACGTGAAGCATAAAGATGGATCCTTGACCTTTTCACGGCCCAAGATGGATTTCCTCAGCGCCTTTATCGACTCTAACAGAGGAGGTCGCCACGGACGTTTCTCCTGTCAGAACTCGGGCAACCCAAGCTAGATGCTCAGAGTAGTGTTCGCCCTTACAAGAAAGGACAGTTCCAAGGTAAAGAGGGAATCTTCCGACCGGGACAGGGGCAACCTCGTCAGTCAGAATTGATGGTTCTCAGCTTCACCTTCAAACCACTAGTCATCCTTTCATCCTTCCCAAGCTTCGAGTCTTCACTCACCTGATTGTAGAACGGTCGACCCTGATGATATAGAAGATCAGCGTCACTCTTTGTCAAGTTTTCGTCGAAGAAGTCAATCCTTACGTGAGGTCTACTCCAAGTCCCGACACTTCATCTGACGATCATCCTCAGTCTTCTAGAGCCGGATCCTACTCTTCATCGGATAATCTAGGACTCCACCTACACCCGAGATCATGATCAAGGGAATCTAATTTCGGGGAAAACGGTTAGTCGGGCTTGACTTAACCCGTTTTCTTTGGGGTGAGACATCCAGTCTACAGTGGGCAAGCCTAGTTTCAAATTGAGGTTCCTTCCAAGGCCAAGTCAACACGGACCCGGACACTGGAATAGGACACGAGGATAAAGTCATCTCTAATCCGAAATGCGAATTAGGACTCCAGAACAGACCTGGGACTCCAGCATTCAGCAGGATGACAGTAGAGACCGGACCAGACGACGGAGCCGGACACCTACTGAGCATATTCGACTCTACAGGAGTTGGACTCCGACTCCCGGTTGTCGTTACTTTCGGCGTTTCCAGAGGCCGTTTTCGAGTTTCTCCTCGATGATCACGGCGGTCCAGGGATATTTCCAGGGACCCCACGGATTATGTAGAATGGCTACATTCAAGCGGCAAGCAGGTTTCCGGCATATGGAACCTGCACCGGGAACCAGACCATCAACACCATGACCCAGAGGTCCGTTGGATGAAACTACAGTCTACTACTCACCTGGGACCTAGCACAGTTTTGGCTAGCCCCAGGTACTCCTCATTACAGTTTCTCAACTACAACTGCACCTGAGGGCAAGAACAAGCAATCTAAGGATGCTCGTCCCGGAACATCTTCACACCCCTTCCAGAGTGGCGATGCCGGATCCAGTTTCAACCGAGCACAGAGAAGTTCACTTTCACCGATGCGGAATTCACAGCTTAGAGGGGTCCATTAGTCCTGCAACAGATAGCCGACACATGGATACCACGACAGACAAGCAACGCATCATCTTCCTTAGGGATATCTACGCTAAGAAGGCGGTCCCCCCTTGGAGGTTGCGGTTGTACAACACATCAGCATTGATTACGAACGTTCAGTACGGTCGTCAGTTGCGTCAAGTTTGGGGGGGAGCAAGATCCCAGTCACTGTCTTCTAGAAACATCAACACTGGTCCTAGCAGCACGGTATCAGCAATACCATGTCACAACACCATGTGTTTCACATCACTTCAGGGTTACCGCTGACAGCTTCCTCCAAGTCCTACAGGGTACTACAACCGGAAGATCACTTTTCTACGGAGGCACCGGGACCCGCAACGGCCGAACCCCCACGTCTGCTACGATCCAGAATTCCCTTGCAGACCAGGGTTTTTTCTCCAGGACCAATTGTACAGACAATGACAGCAGCAAGCTACTATTTACTGTACAGTCGCATCAAGCCCGGAGAATGTACTATAGTAGAGGACCTGTGGCCAACACTGTTTCTGTTCCAGCAACAGATGGTTTTTTCCTTCTGCATCTGTATCAGGACAGGGAATCTCAGTCAAGCAAGTACACAGGGGTATCACTCAGCATCATCCAGGGTTGTCAAGTTCACCCACGGAATCGACTAGATTCCAGCATTTCGGCTTTCCATGGTCTTCGCCTTACAGTCTCGCCGAACACATCAGTTACCACCCAAGGAGACCTGGATGTGGTACTAGGGCATTCTTACGCCTACCATTCGAACCAGTTCAGCCAACTGTAGTCAAGATCCTGTCCTGCAAGACAGCTCCATGACAGTCTTCACTCCGCAATCAGAGCATTACGCAGTAGAACTTAGTTCCTTGACAGGGATGACAGACTGGTCAACCAGATCCTTTCATCCGATCCCGGATTTCGTCATCTAGAAAGATTCCACACGTCAGGGGCCAGACGTCCAAAGACTGTACCAGATTCCAGCACTGACAGATTTCGTGTACCTGCTGGAGGAGAAGAGGTTTTTTATATCCAGTCAGAGGCCTCGGGCACTCTTTATAGAACCGACAAGGGGTTCCAGCTGTTTTCTTCTCTCATCACTTCTAACAGACCCATCAGCTAACATCACTAGTTCATGATCAACGTCTGGGTTGAAGAAGACTGCCGACTGGTTTAACCAACTCGCCATCAACGCTCCTTCTCCTTTATGGAGACATCGTCTCACAAGATTAGAGCCAGTGTGACGTCCGGGCCACTTTGGGGAAAACTTATCGTTGAACGATACTGTTGACACCTGCGCTTGGACGATCAATTCAACTCATGCTGATTGCTATCTTCAGACATGTCTGTACAGACAGATAGGATGACTACACTGGACCTACAGCTACAGCCCAGTGTATAGTCCACTACTCCTATCAAAAAAAGGGGGGGCGCCGCTCAAGCAAGCAAGATCCCGACAATTCGGTAAGTATAGAAGACAGACCATGCCGGAGACGAAGGGACTTCAAGGCATCACGATGGCATCTGATTATCTAGCCAAGTATGCGAGCAAAGGGTAGGAACAGAGTCCACCTCTCGCCGCATTACTTGTAATACTTTGAACTCCCTACGCCTCTATACGACACGGGAATTATCAGGATATTACTGGGCATATTAGATTTACAAAATCAGAACAAGGCGTGCTCCGCTTAATCCAAAAGCAAGTCACAAGGCCGGCTACCCAACCTCCTCTGTGGGGAGTCTGGCATTAAGTGATAACAGGTGAAGATTTGAGAAATAAACATTAAACATTTATAAATAATGTTGGTGTTTATTATCAAATCAAACCTGTTATCAACGTTGATTTGCCCAACCCATCCTCCCCTCTTTGCTCGGCCTTGACTCAAAATAGGTCTTGCACAGCATGGGAAAAAGAGGAATGGACATGCGCGGAGAGCACGCCACCTGGCGGACGATCGGCGCAGCGATCAGGGGAGATAATTTTGTTTGCAGTAGATCTCCAAATGGAGGAATTATGGCATTAAGTGATAACAGGTTTGATTTGATAATAAACACCAACATTATTTATAAATGTTTAATTTTTCTTATATTCTAACTGTATGAAGATAATCACAATGTCTATCAAAACTTAACAAATTTGATGACTTCTGCTGCGCAAAATTCTTGGCTAGAAGACTTTCAAAGGAAATCCCTATGAGAAAAACAGGCAAAAAACATGGAAAATGGCCACCAAAACCCAAAACTATTACCTTAATACTAACTACGTGTATATCTCAGATATGACTGAAATCATTCTAACAATCAAGAAGAATAATTTTGGTAGTAAATCACTGATAATCATGGTAACTATGGAAAAAAGGATTTAAAGACACAGAAATGATGCACTGTGAGCATGGTAGTCAACATTTGTGATTTTCCCTCTCCCAATTAAATGGAAACAGTTTTGTATGAACTGTCATCTATTGAAAGATAAGGAAATAATCAAGATGGAACAAGTACAGAATGTACAACTTTGTTCCCTAACCATAAAGTTTCATTGCACCCAAGTTTTGTTTTATTTCGGAATACGAGTGGAGTCATATCTCTCAACTTGAGGCAGGAGACTCTATGTTGTTCCTTCGTGGAGAGGTTGGTTTCGTATCTGTGGCTGTACACATTCGACTGACATGTCTCAACATGGTACGTCTGTCTCAAAACTCCCTCCGTGTTTTTGGGTGCAGGGTATTGTCCCTCAGCAAATGGTCGCCGAATCAGCGGAAAGATTGCACTTTTCTCATAGCAGTATCGCTTAGAAAATACAGGATCGCTGTCCCAGATGTGGGTGTGGTTTTCTTGGTAGAAGCTGACATCGATAAAAGGCCAGCCCCACGGGGAACCTCTGATTGGATGAGACAGGCTGGCGTAGAATTTCCACCTCACTTGTTGTTTGGTGTACAGAAAAAAATGAGGCCAGAGGTTGCTGAAGACTCGAGTAATCTGCTCTGATTGTGTGAAGTTCATGATGACGTCTATATCGTCATCCCAAGGTATCATGCCGTGGTGGCGAAATGACCCCAGCAAAGAACCGCTGTAGAGAAAGTAGGTCAAATTGTGACCTTCAGCAATTTCCACGAATTTTTGCAGGATTTTACTGAAAATTCTGTTGTCTCTTTCGTTGATGTTTGTCTGAAACACTTCACTGACTCTCCAAGGTATATATTCTCGCTCATTTGCTATCCTGGACTTTCCACTGAGGAAATATAGAAAATTTGTGAAGTCAGATTTATTAGCGTTTTCAGTTTTGGAGGAGTTTAACTGCTGTACTCTCTGGAATGCAGGATATCTGGATATTCTCAACTTTGAAATGCTGTGCTGTGATTGGTTGATCTTGTTGAGAAGCTGATTGGTTGACTGTGCCACAGCTGGTTGTTTTTCATTGGCAGTGTACATCTCATGTTTCTGGTTGGTCGGTTCTGTCGGCTTCTTGTCTAATATCACTGACTGACCCATCCAGAGCCAGCCCCCAAACAGACAAGTAAACATGACGTTCATCGAAACAACCAACCTCAACAAAATTGAGATCGGACAGCACAAATTGTAGGTCATACTTGCATCAACAAACGAAGTTCAGTGACATAAAATCTTAGATTTATATTGCTACTCCAAGCTGTTCCAAGATCTGTGTGGCAGCCCAAATCCTTCTCTCACTAGAACTCGCACAATTGTCAGATTTCCCCTCCATCTGAATGGGGAATTATTGGACCTGAAAAGATAAAAAAAAGTCTGTTCAGAATGAACTTTAAATAAATTTTGATGTAAAACTTTTTGAGGTAATAAAATCGGTTATTTGAAAATCAGCTAAATGGAGATCCTCTAGCTATCTCCAGTGATGAAATCCTTAGACCAGACAAATTGGATGGACGAATGGAAATAACCACCACATTATACGTCCACCTTTTGGGCAGTCAAGAACATGATAAAAATGGAGAAGTGTTCGTACTGGTTGGCGATCCCCTCAGTAAAAGAAAATTGCAGGGACAAAATCACATCACATCTACAAAATTATGGGAAAAAACCTGTTGGAACTAAAATAAAATACGTCATCGATAGCAAAGTGAAAAATTTAAATGTTTCTTTCGTGTTCAACATGTTCAGTGTCAAGTTATTTCTGCCCTGTACTGTAGACTTTTCTTTTGCCCAATCATATATTATATACGGGAATACCTCTAATAATTCAATCACAAGAAGTGAAATTTTCTACTATAAAATCAGGGGTGATCAAAGGTGATGGTACGATAAGGCGAGATTTTGGCCTATACGTGTTGCGGTTGAAATCGAAAAAATAAATGTCCTAAAAATACTTATGTTTTAATGTAACGGCAAGAGAAAATATAAGTACACAATATGTGAAAGATTTAGTGCTATTGCGTTATGATTATAGTTATCACATGAAACTGAAATCCACAGCTTGTGCTATTTCGTGAAAAATGGGTCTAAATCGACGTCTAAATATTTAGACGCGAAGGACCCCTTGGACCAAAACGCCATTTAACCTGGTGTTGTGTGGTAACATTATATTCCCACTGTTGGAAGATCTTTTTGGTCCAAGGAGTCCTTCATACTAAAAAATGAAAAGTTATGATTCATAACGTTTGAAGTTTTCGTAAGTAGATTATAGTGACAAAATAGCCTGTTACAGTTGTTCGTATGCCGTGGTGTAGTGGATACACACGTTGGATCACAAGCGCCTCGAAAATTTTGTTTTACTGAGTTCGATTCCCAAGAGGGCAACATGTGTAACGTCGACAAGTTATTTCAATCTTTCTCATTTTTGTAAAAACAATTGCATTCAGTATATCTGAAATAAGATTTTAGGCTATCATTATGGACCAATTAAAAGTAAAATAAATATTGTTTACCGATGACACGATACCGTGTGGACATTACGGGCTAGTCAAACGTTGAAATCGAACGATCAGTCGCTCCATTGATTGACAGTTGCCGCCGGCGACAAGTTGTACATTGCATTGTGATTGACAGTTGGAGAGAAGAAATGTACATTCCTACGAGTCGGCTAGCTGTGGGCAAAAACCCCGCCTTACAATACCATCTCCTTTATAAGAGCAGAAAGTTGACGAAATGGTTCAAAAGCATGCGAATAATCCATTATTTCTTCGTTATTTTAGAGGCTGATCAAATTTATAAGAACCGTCGATTGAGGGGATTCAATTATTAGAGGGATTACTGTGTGTGAATTTTGTCAGTTTTTCTAAAAAGTGACTATAGAGAATATCCATACCTTCACCTTCCATATCAAGAGGTTCCAATAATTCGGAATTAAAATGTATTTCTTCAAATTTTAAATCAGTTTTCTTTAGTCGGCTACATGAAGGGACGTCACTCTTGTGACACAACGTTACAACTCGACAACTGTAGACTTCGGCATGTTTCATCAGGATTCAGACACTTTCGAAGTTTCAACATTACTGCGCGGATCCCTTCAGTATTAAGTATTGTACCATCTTACTGTTTTCGAGCATGGTATCTTAAAAGAGATATCTCAAACTAGCCCAGTAAACGGAACAGAATTCATTCCTAATTATAAAATATTAAGTATGTTTCATAGTTCATGCCAAAGGGTCGAGGAGATTTGTCTTCGCTTCCAGTATCCAATGATGACACGTGCAAAAAAAACTACGAAACGAAGACGAAAGATCCTCCGGACATTCACTTTTAGACTAACTTTTCTCTTGTACTATAACAACCGACATAAGTACAGTTTCTAGAAATCTTGAAACTCCTTAAACTTAGAAAGATGATATCGTGTTGTTTTCCAGTGTCCCTTCTTCGATCAGATTCGAAATTCTGTAAACAAAATTACAAATCAATCGTTTGTTCTTAGTAACAATGGACAAAAAGATGCTCTTGTCATTAGCTTACAATTATCGGACAATGGTGGGCGCCAAGATCCTTCAGGATCTCTCGTTTTGGCTAGCTACTACAAGTGATGGTCCCTCAGTCTACATGTTCATTACTCTTGAGGATCAAATCCTGAAACAGGATATCTAGAAGATACCTTCTCCAGGCTCTGAAACTCTGTGGTGTTACTTTAGTCTACACATCTGTGCACGCTTACGCACGCGCAATCTGATCAAATATAAACAATTCAAATTTTCAGTGGGCGGCGTAACTTGATTGACTGGCTTGTTCATTTCAAATTGACTTCACTGATGACATGCACACACCACTTTACCATAGACATCACTCTGCTGTTGATTTCAGTTCGCGTCGAAGATCTGGATTGTTTTAGCCCAAATTGTCAAAGGCCGAGGACAGTACCTTCCAGATATTCCGTCCCAGGATTTGCTTCTCAAAGTACATGTTTATTGATGTGTTTTAACTTGTTTCATTAAAGTGTAACTGTGGCACTTTATGTAAGTGTATATGTCATATTCAAAGGAAGATAACGATGTGAATAACAAAACATAGTAAAGTTTTTCCCCAACATTGCACTCGTATTCTGTCTCAGAGGATTCAAAGGCCGCTTTCTACAGTGTAAGAGAAATTTGCACTTTTGACATCAGAGATGACGTTAACGACGTCATACTTCGAGCATCCTGTACCGTCTTTGGGACGTCACAGCAATGCAGATCGAGAATGGAACAGTTTTGTAACAATGTTGCATTTTGACGTGGTTTATCGTTTCATAATAACGTCACAAGTTCCGATGTGCTTGTGGCACTGTGCACTACAATAATATTAATAGCATTGAAATTGTTACCCTATTTCTTCTAAATTTTTCGAACAGCATTTTTTCACTTAGAAGCAACAAAAATTAATATTTATGTCAACTGAGCCTAAATACTGTGGCATGGATATGCTATTTATCCCAAGAACTGCAAAGATAGCTAGTGAAATTTGTAGAATATTTGCAGAATTTCTCTCCACAGTATAGCCTGAAGTTAAGTTTTGCCGTCGGAATAATTAGTAGAAATAGGGTAAAATTGAAGTCGTAAAACAAGAAACAGGGTATAAATTATATAATTTGAAAGATTATCTTGGATATAACGTTAAGTTGCAAAGTACCACAGTTACACTGTACAAGCGTGGTGCTAAAACTTGACGACCCTTATCAGGATCACTCAGATCAGCATATCAGGTTATATATTCTGGTGGTATATAAACATAAAACACTCGCCCCAGTAATTAATTGTGACAATATTATAAGTTCACAATTGAACATGGTGCCTTGCAATATAGGTTTATAGACCATATCCCTCCAGGTTGTTTGCATCAAATTAATGTTCCTGCCAAAATTGTTGTGGCTTTTGACAGATCCAGTTACATGTGGTATATAGGACTCCATGTCGGCTCATATTTAAGCAAAACACTGCCGAATATTATGTAAAATGCTGTTACTACCTCCAAGCACAATATATATATTTATATGTGTTAATGAAATTGCATAATTGGAATTTGTACAAATACTTTGTATACTTGTGTTATATTCGTCCATCTCCTTATCACTGACTGACTGGCATGGCATCGAAGCTACATGTGCCAAAATTCTCAAGTAACTTTCTTAACTTTGCATGTCTGCTTTTCCTCTTACATTCTAATTCTAACATCATTTTTGCACTCTAGTTTCTCATCAGTATAGGTAAATATTTAACATCATAGCATGAAATAGAAAGAAATTTTTCAGTTGAAACAAGTACATATAAATTGAAGAAAGGAATTTATGTGTACGAACACCGAACATGTTAAAATTATTCATGAAGTTTGTATTACTTTCACACTTGGACAAATTATAGTGATTAAAAAAAAATTGAATATAGTCACAAACAATGTTGAAATGATAAGAACATTATTTTAGATAGTCTTACCTTGATTCCCCAAAATCATTTTGTGCATGGATATATTAGCTGGATCAGCACTGGATCAGACTACCAAGTGAAGAAATCTCTCCATATCTCCCAGAGAGTCACCTGTCCTCTTCAACCTATACTTCCCACAGAAATATGACACCCAACCATAGACTGTCCCTCAATCTGCTCATTGGGGACTGCCAGGATGTAGCTGATTGGCCAGTCTATTGAAATTAAGACATTACAAACAAATCCTGCTCTCTACCCCAAACACTGTTTACTGATGTTGTATCCCTTGACTGATGTCTTGTGAACTCTGTGACCATCTGGCATGTATTGCCTCTCTCAGATACTTGACTGTAACAGAACAGTAACTCCCCCTCCCCAATGCCACTCCATCTCCAATGATACTGTGCAGGGCTTCTTATCAAATGACATTTGGAACCATTAAGCCTGTTTGAAGGAACTTGATACTGGGCAAATGTGGACCCATTCTTAGTGTCAGATGACCCTGGTCTTGTTTATTTGTCTAGACACTGGAGTGAGACCACTTCAGATTTGTACTATATACACAGTGCCTGGTGGACCATATATTTGTAGGAGGATTTTAAAGGGAGTGTTGTGTGTGTGTGTGTGTGGAGGGGGGTGGGGCATGCGAAACCCTTCAAGCTGATATTATGGGGAGATATGCACCCACTCCCACCCTCACCCCACCCAGGTGAAATGAGCAAGTTTTATTACTAGGTCCAGTATCAGATTCCCAAATGGTCTGGGGTCAGTTATAGGGGAAGAAATTTTTCATGATTCTGAATAATGCTGATGTCATTTACTTCATGTAGATACTTCAAACAATTGCAAACATATGGAGTTTGAAGCCAGATGTGATTTTCAGGCATTTTTGCAAATGAGATTTGGTGAGTTCAACAAGTGAACTCCAGATACATGTAACAAGCAAAATTTATGCTAGAATATGCACAGTGCTACATGTATAAGTCTAATCTCTTTCAAACTTATTGCATTGCTTATTAATAGCATTTTGCAAACTGTTTATTGTTTTGGAAAAATTGTATGTAATTTTAGAAATATGGTTACCATAGCAACAGGTTACTGACAGATTTATTTTGGAAATTGCGCAGGTTATGAAATTTGAATCAATGAATATGCAGTGACAAAGGTCTATGCAAAAATGTCACTTCAACGCTTTAAGTTCTTGGAATAAAATGCTTGGTAACTGGTTGCTATGGTAACTATATTTGTAAAACTATTTTGTATAGTAACCAAGTCACAAAGTGATATCCAAAAACATGTAAGCCCAATGTTGATGGAATCAGAATTCTGTGTATTTTAGAATAACAAAAATGCCAATATTTGTCTATATCTCTAGTTCAGTGCCTGACATCATCAAATCTCATCAATTTGCCCACCAAATTTGTTCCAGACCCCAAAATGTTTGAGATAGGAATATTTTCAGTATGAACGAGTCAGTGAGTCAGTCCATCCGAATCCTGTCGTCTGCAGAATAAGGAGAACCGTTGACATTAAAACCTTGATTTTTGGCATGAAGGTGCATTAGGGGATGGTTACCAACAAGTTCTGAGCTGACCTACTTTTGATGAAAATTTCTGGTGATTTTTGATGAAAACCACTGGTGATTCTGACTTGGGCTGTGCCCATCTTAAAGGAATAGACAACCTTTGATAAGCGTATATTGCAAGTGAAAGAACAATTCCAGGAGCGTCCAAAACGATTTTTATTTCAATTTTGCAATTTTTTCCAACCGATTAAGAAGCCGTCAAGGATAAATTCTGTGGCTTGTAAGGGCGCCGCCATTACGGCAAGTTTAGTGACGTCACTGGTCCGCAGAACACTGCAGTGAACTGGGAGGAAACACAGTTTGCCATGCACTGGAATAATCGCAGCCCAATAGGCCAGCAGGTGTGGCTATACATTCTTGTATTCTGTACCCTGTAAATACCGGCTGATGTTTGTACAATAACAATGATCTTATCCTTGTTGAGAAATCGGGGTTGATCTGTCGTCTAGACTGTCTAAGTGTCAAAAAAACACAGATCGAGTTGTCTGATAAAATATGCTTTCGTTATAGGCCAATACTTTTCAGCTGATGACTACGCCAACATGCGTCAACATAATTCGGCAGTAACTCACTGAGATTGTTTAATGTAACCGAAATTGGGAATAATTCTGATTTCTGTGTTACCAATTCAAAGAATCGAGCCTCAACAAAGACCGGCACTCCGCCAGAAAACGAAACTAAATCTGCCTTAGCTGGAGGGTCATTTCTCCGGGAAAAGATTGTCCGGATATTTTTCTCACCGTTGAACTGTTACCGAAAGAAACCGTTCAGCATGACACGGCCGTTAAACACCCACCCAAATATCTAGCGTGCGAGAAAATTTACCTGAGAAAGTTTATGGAATAAATCCTTGTCAGCTAATGTCAGCACTTGCACATGTGCTCGTCTGATCGTTTCCTAACAGGACATCTCACACAAGAGCCGACTAAACGAAATCCGCGACCCGGCCGGCTTCTACGGTACATGCATCCTCGACCGATTTCTACGGTAGATCGTCTTCAATGGGCTCGAACACGCCTGACACTACTTGTATCCCTCGACACTTGTCGCACTGCTCGTGTGAAGTAGGAATATTTTCATGAAATGGTAAAATTTTCAGAAGAAGATCTGGCAACAACATATCTCTCCCCCATAAGTTTTACTTTTCCATTGGATTCTCCAAACTGTAAATTTCAAGTGGAAATTAAACGTCAGTGGTTCATGTTTATTGAGCCTCACCCAGGTTCTTTTCTGTGCTGCTCAAAGTTTTTCTCTCTCCCCCTCTGGGTGGGCTATAATTTTCTAGGCTTGCTAAACATGGTTTCGGGATACATCCTCCACCCCTGGGGAGTAGTACCCACCAACAGGGAACTGAGTGGGGTTGGGGGGGGGGGGGTAGTTCCCACCACCAGGGATCTGGGACGTACCCACCCTCTAACTCCTAAACTAACCTTGTCCCATCCCTTAACCCCATATATTCTGAGAACATCAATGTACACTTACGTGATACATCTATTACCCCTTGGGGTAGACCCCATCTCCAGGTAACTGGGTTCCACCCTCTTTCTCTCAAACAAAGCATCACCACACTCTATAACCTCATATATTTTGGGAGCTTACATCATTGTACACTTATGGGGCATATTCATAACCCTTGTGTTAGTCCCCATACACCGGGAACTGGATATTACCCCTGCTGGGGGCAGTAGTCTCCGCCCGTGGCTAAGGAACTGGGCCCCACCTATCTCCCAAAATAAACCTCGCCCCACCCCGTACCCTCATATATTCTGAAAGCTTACATCATTGCACACTTATGGGATGCTCAACTGCAGCCATCACATAAAATTTTCTTCAATTATCATCACACAAGACTAACTGTATGTACATGTACAATGTAGTCTATGCAGGATGTGAGCCCTTAATGGCTCTGCCATATTAAGTTCTCATTATTCCTACAAAGTAGGCTACCATCTGCAAATTGTCCGGTAGTCAGTGAGACCATCTGAATCCTTTCGTTGGCAAAATAAGGAGAACCGTTGACATCAGAACCTTGATTTTTTGCATGAAGGTGCATCAGGGGACTGTTACCAGCAAGTTCTGAGCTGACCTAAGTTTGATGAAAATTTCTGGTGATTAATCATTTTTGATGAAAATCACTGGTGATTCCGACTTGGGCTGTGCCCATCTTAATATAGGCAGGATTTCAACTTGGGGCAGGGGGATTTCCAAGAGTTCAGTGCACGTCGGGAGTCCTAATGCCTACTCTACTTCGTAGGTCCTGTGACGTCAGTAACACTGCCATGTTTTTTACCCCTCAGCCAAATTAACCTTGGGGTAAATTGTCGTCATGTACGTCCATATGTCAGTCCATCCCCATTTTCTCATTACCACCATATCTCGAGAATGAATATACCTAGCACCAAACTTATGTACAGCACACATTCATGTGGTCACAGAGCAGAAGCCTATTGAAAATCAGCAGGTCATCAGGTCAAACTCAGACTTCACAGCTACTCCCATATCTAAAGCACGACTATGTCTAGGAGTACCAAACTTACTTTATAAATACATATGGGCTTACACCAGAATCCTATCAAAAAAATTGCGGTGAGATTGACCTTTTTTCTGGGTCACTGGGTCAAATTTGTCCATTTGCCACTGGCTGCTTTATTACTACCATATTTCAAGTATAATTTAGCAACAAACTTCATGCCCTGGCATTTGCCTGCCAGTCACAGATTGGTTCTAATCGATTTGGTTGGTTCAACAGGCTAGTGAAGTTGAGGTGTTTGGCCAGAAAGGGGTGGGTGTGCCGGAGTGCCTATGGAGACTGAAGACACAGACCCCATCATGCTGCCTTCTCTACCATCGACTGTCCAAGCCAGACCAAGGTTCTCCCGACCCAGGTACTGGCCCTCCTGATCAGAGTGTTCCCCACCCTCCAGGTACAGGTCAAGCTGACGATGACACGCCTTCACAGGTTTGTACCACTCTTCGATTTTCAGATTTTCATCGAATAGTTTTAACCTCTGTTCAGGAGACCATGAACTGGGGGACTATACTATTTGGGTCCGTCCGTGCATTCATCCGACTTTGTTTCTGGACAATAACTTCTGAAAACATGAACAGGTTCTTTCCAAATTTGGAGTGTGAGTATCTTGCCTCAAGATCTCGCCTGAGATTTTCATGCTGGTCCACCTAAATGTTGTATCACCTGGGGGCCATGGCAAATTTTCTTTTCATGACAAATTTAGTAATTGTGGGTATCTTGCCAAAGGGTCTCGGTTGGGATTGCTTTCCATGCCTGGTACTGAACTTACGCTTCCAACCCAAATCACTATTTTCAATGTCGAGGGGACTTTTCAACCGCTCGGGTTTTCATGTCAAATTATTTGCATGCAAAATTAATGATATGATGCATTTAATATTATTATTGAACTGCAGTGCAGATATTCTGATACACATATTATAGCCGTACGTAGCAATCAACACTGGAGACTTCATTCAGCAATCCACTCTACTGAATTATATAATCCACCCCATATATGATAATGCGATGTCCAGTAAGAATATAGGTCATTGGTTTCTATTCCACCTACAGAGTCTTTTTCATTTACTCATGACATAGAAAACACCATATTTTTAAATACAGACATGGGAATTCTTTATGGACAATGTCTACCTACTGACTGTTGGATCGGATTCTGGTATCGAATGTGCTAGCTATCATGAATATAGGCTTACTACCAACAGACTGTACATTATCCAATGGCTCCATATGGTCTGTCATATATATGTACTCGTAACATCACAATTTGGAAATCACAGTTTGGATGATGGTTACCTAATGGATGCCAGATCTGACACTTAAATTTAGTTATCTCTTTATCTGTATTAGCTTTACATGTATGGTCTATCACAGTAATACCCTTAACACTGGAAAACACAGTTTGGATGATGGCTAGCTACTGATTTGACACTGGCATAGTGGAGAACACAATAAGGTGCACATACACAGTATATGTCTCTGTGTGAGCTCCGGTTCGTTCTCATGATATCATGATATCTCCCTTATCCTTTAACCTGGGGTGGGTTTTTAAACTATTGATAACTGGTGTAAATATGATAATATGGATCAATTATTCCTACTATTCCAAGAAAGGAATATTCCAATAAACTTACATTTATGATAATTTTGGCAATTTCAGGTCGAAAATAGTCCAGTTATCATCCATTAAAAATATTTTCTTGGTTAAAGAAATAGCAAATTCCCCCGATTAATGAACCGGAGCTCATGCCACCTACCACATGTCGGTGTACTGCCCACTGCCATCGAATAAGATGGCATGGTCCAGGGATCAACTTGAATTAAAGTGCAAATGCCCCATTGAATTTGACACAGAGGAATTTGATGCTAGTGAATATGATGAATTTGAAATGGGTAATTTGACACAGATGAATTTTAGATGGATGCATTTAACTCATTCAGTACCGAGCCTCATTCCTGGCCTCAGTACCAGTAGCTCCACAGCTAAGTCTCAATGTGTGCAGTGCACGGACGTCCATCACAGAAGCTGTCGATCAAAAGTTCATTTTGAAAATATTTTGTTTATGAAAGTGAATAAAGTTTGAAAATTTATATCTCCATGAAATACACAAACCTCAGAAATTGTGTTTACAGTGTTATTTTTATAATTATATACGAAATTATGCACGCAAATTTCTTGAAAACATGTTTTTATCTGTTTGAAAAAATGCTTCAACAAAATGACATCGAAATTGTCATGGTCTGGGCTCAGATGTACGTAATTTCTGGCTGGTAAAATTTATAGCTGATTGTAGTGTACATTCCCTGGATAAAGATGACAATTTCCTCAATTTATTTTATCCACATGTTACTTGTACAAATTAAAGTTTTAATCTGACAAAAATATTGTTGGTTGTGATGAGATTACGTGCAAAATAATGAAGTAGAAGTTTTTTTTCTCGTCCGATTCAATCGCGTCCATGCTCCCGTTTCCCTGAACCGATTTCAATGAAAGACGTACCATTGGAAAGCCCATTCATTCAGCTTTCTTGTCATAGTAAAATCGCCATCCGATGGCCAGTAAAACAAAAGATTTGATTGGATTGAAAAAGGCGGTCCACCAAACGATCTTTCTGATAAGCCCGCTGCTTTGGTCACATGACGAAGGCGAGCCAATCGGGTTGCCTCATTCACCGCTGTTCGCTTGGCGACATCAAACTGTAAAGATGGGGTGAAATTCTGACAACTTGGTGTCGGACAATAGCAGAGTATTTGGGAAATAAATTTACCTGACGTTTTCGATCGGAGGAATTCCCAACAATGGATATACACCTGTACCTTGACAAACAATTTGACAGAAAATATCTCGTGAATTCGTCAGATTTCTCAAGGAATCGGATGCGGCTTCCAGGTATTTGAACATTATAAATGTCTGCCGAACTGCGCGATTTTCTCACACATCTCTTCTCAGATTTTTGTTTTATTTCGTTGTAGTTTCCATTCAATACGAAAATGCTTTATGTATAATCGAATAGATAGCGATCTTATCTTTCGATATATGTATGGTTTACATGATATTTTTTCCTGAATAGACCAGGAAAATGATGATTCCAACAGCAGTGTATACGGCCGACTTCATTTTGGAAATTTTCATGATTTTATTTTTTATCTGCGTTTTTAATCAACGATCTTGAAATAATTTCTCTCTTAGTCAAATCCAAATTTCACAAATTGTTACATCAGAGAATAAGCTTTCTAAACATATAGACCTTTAATTACATTTCACAATGCTTAGATATGGAAATTCTGTTTTCCCACGACAGTAATGTTTTGCGCCATATGGCGTCTATGGGGTTGTGGAGACCCATATCTGTGGCGCCATATGGCGCTTACGGTACCGAATGAGTTAACACATGAATTTCACATGTGCAACTTAAGATGCATGCACATCGAGGAAAAACTCGATGTACAGTAAATGGTTACGGTACACTTTGATAATGAAAACCTGAGACTTCCCTTGATTTATTCTTGTAGAACTATCAGGAATATGTGTACTGCGGCTTGGTTGATGGAAGGCTGAAAATATTCACAACTGTTGACAAAACGTCGCCGCCGTTGAGGAGATCATCCAAGAACTGTGGCTGGAAGGAATTGAAGACATTAACTCTGAGCCGAGACCAGCCAGCTAGTACGGCCGTACTGGTGAACGGAGAGTCCGAGCTTTGGGTCAGCTGTGGGAATACTATTGTCATCATCAGCACCAAGACCTTCCTGGTTGAGAAGAGGATTGTTGATATTTTCCAGAGCACTGCGAGAGGAGTTTGCAAGGCTGCGGAGATGTCTATTCGGGATATCGTTGCCAAGGACAACAGCGTTTGGTGCTCCTCTTGCTCTAGCCGGGAGATCATGGAGTTTGACTCGTTGACATATTTGCCGCAATTCAAGCTGGTTTGCTCAGATGCGGTCCAAGTATATGATGTCATCATCTCACGCATGTCTCCCCCTGAGAGAGAGAGCATTGGAAGCTCGCCCCCTGAGAGAGAGAAGGATAGACGCTCTGAAGCGCCATGGCCTGGTGCCTGTGTTGAGCCAGAAATATCTCCAGATAATGAAAGTTTGCAATCTGGCAATAGAAGAGAATCCAGATCAATGGACATTAGTGAGCGTGGGTGTATGGGTGACGAGGCAGATGATACTTTCTGTAGAACCGATTCTTTACGGAGTGAAAGAGACAGTGATGCTTCGTGGGTAGACCTCGGGCTGAACACATACCCAAAACTTTCAGTGATATCTGGTGATGGTCGTCAAGATTTGAAATCGGATGAGACCCGACCACCGCCATTACCTCCCCGACGTTCTACAATGTCCGGTGTTGATGGATCAGATCCAACGTCAAGGTCATCCCAGATACGTCCTCCCAGACCACCCGACACCCTGCCCAGATCACCTGATACCCCACCCAGACCACCACCCCGGCAGTCACTCAGGTTATCGCAGGACGGCATGTTGCCCCCACCCATACCACCCCACAGAAAACGTCCACCCGTTGTACCACCTCGATGGAATCGTCCAACCACTTCGCAACCAAGTCACGATATGGAGGGCATTAAGGAGAACATTCTTCAGCAAACAAGAACGCTACCAGCATGCGGGAGAGCTCCACGTGGACACACTAATCTACGGCCTCAGAAGTCCAAGAGTACCGGAGACAAGTTCTCAGCCAACAGTGCCGAGAGCGCTGATCCATGGGCTATTCCTCCCGATGGCCTCAGCCTTCTTCAGGTCAAGGACACCCTCTGGGTCGGCAAGCCCTCTGGTGATATCCTGGTTGTATTCATCAGCCCCACAGATCGAGAGCATGGGAAGGTATTGGCCATCTTCAACAGCGCTTCAAAGGCTCCCACCATACCAAAATGGGTGATGAAATTGAATTCCGTTGGCACAGACATGATTTTGGCTGTTCACCAAATGGCAACTGAGGCCACATGTGGCCTGGTAGCGTGGGAAGCCTGGGGTTCTACAGAAATTCAACATGTGCGAGATTACTGGATTAGACTGAGAAACGTTGAGCAGGAGTTGAACAGACAGTCGTCGTTGTGAGATTTTTTTTTTGCAGTGTACAATGTAAAAAGGAAAGCATTGTAAAACAGACAAATGTTGGCTACCTGTACCCATTCAAAGAAGGGCCATAAATTGTCATTGGATTCTACATTTATCGACATTGGGATAAAGGTATAAAATCATACGTACATCATGACCATGGCCAATTGTTCAGCGAGTCCCAGTATTTGGAACTTGTTATAATATGGGCATCTGATGGAGACTAACATATTCAAGCAGTCTTATATTACAGTATCGTGGACAAATGTCAGTACATGTATCTGTTCTAAAATATGAACAAAGATATTATGAAATTGAAAGTATTACCGGGAGATGCCTTTGAGCGGTACGTATACTGTTTTAGTGCCCCAGGGTTGTGCATTTTAACCCGAACAATAGTCTCCCTCTTGTAAACTACATGCTTGTTTTAATATCCCCTGTACAAGCATTGCCACTGTCACGAAATAATCGCTGAATAGTCCTGACAAAGTCACATACTATGAATTATCTCCCCCTATTCCTTCTCTCGACTTTGTACAAGATGCTAAAATGTGTTCACAAATTTTCGTCGGCCTTCAGCCAGTCATTCCACACATTTCCTCAGCTATTTCATACCATTATAGAAAACTGTAAGCATTTAGTCATGGAAATCGTGAAAAATCATTATTTATTTTCTATGTGCTGTGGCGACCCTGGTACGTTTATAGCTTTGGTTCTGATGTTTTCATGTTGGACGGAACTTACAGAGTGTGCATGAAAACCTGGGAAGTCCTTGAATTGTATATCAACAATTTCCAGGCCTTGAAAGTACATTGTACTTGGGATTTTCAGATTTTTATCTGTCGGTCCTGGAAACTCATTGAATTTTATTTAGCCTTGTTAACAAAATTCCCTTATTTATGTTGTTTAATACGTGATTGTATTCTATTTACGAGCATTAAAGTATCGAGAATGCAAGAATGTTAAGCTTGAGAGGCTCTTGAAAGTCCTGAAATAATATTTTTCAAATTGGGTGTGAACTAGTCTAATGCTTATTACAGCCTTAGCCAGGGTTCATACACAACGTTGAAAAGCCTTGAAAATGACAATTTAGAATTCAAGGCCTTGAAAATTAGAAAGTTATACTAAAGACCTTGAAAACAGGAATTCCTGTCCATTGTTGTCAATTAAATTGTCAAGTTGAACATGTAGCTCAAAGCCATTGGAGGTCAAAATGAACTCCATCGTAGCAATATATCCAAAAAGAATTTCCAAATCTATTCAAAGGACAAATGTATGAACAATACATTTTTCGACAGCTCATTCCTAATTGTGTTTAAGTAAAAAAAAAAAAAAAAATCAGAAAATTTATCTGTATACCTTAAATGACAATGGAAGTAATATGCCTTGAAAATAGGAAGTATTACCTTGAAAATTGGAAGCTTCAAGGTGTACGAACCCTGCGTTACCAGATTCCATAATGGAATGGAATATTTTCTCTCTGTAGCCTTGTACATACTATATCCCGACATGGTTGACTTAAAGACTATGCAGTTAAGACTGTATGTTATTTATATTTATACAATTACAAGTGTGTGACACAATATGTAATATTTCAGAATATTCTAACCAACAGAGCCTTATGAAAATTATTGGTAATTTATGTGAAATCGCGATCACTCTAAATTTAAGTTGCATGTACAGTTCTATTTTTTTCCTTGTTGTGTACTACCCAAGTCACATGGTGTGTTGTTTCCTGTTAATGTTATTTTTTTTTTTTTTGTATATTATTGCATTTCTTGTTTCATACGTTTTGCATATTTGTCTCCATATTTGGGAGGGGGACTTAGATATAACAGTATCCGTAAATTCCATGATTCCATTGTCCAGACAATAACTCGAGAACGATTTAACTGATCGACTTCAAACTTGGCAGGTGCCTTGACATTGGTGAGAGGACGGTTGGGATTGTTTTTCAGCAATGTGCGTAATCCAGTATGGCCACCGTCAGCCATATTGGATTTTCAGCAGTTGGATCTTGTCCGGACAATAACTCGAGAACAACTCAACCCATCTACTTCAAACTTGGGGAGTGCCTTGACATTGTTGAGAGGACAGTTGAGATTGTTTTTCAAGGATGTGGGTAATCCTATATGGTTGCCATTATTGGATCTGATGGTCCAGACCATAAATTGAGAATGATTTATCCCACTGACTTCAAACTTGGACTGTATTGACATTGGTGAGAGGATATGGCTGGGCTTGTTTTCCGTGCCATGCATAATCCGATATGGCCACCATCAGCCATCTTGCACTTTCAGCTGTTGGACCTTGTCCGAAAAATTCTGGTACTCTGGAAAATATTGAACCAATCAACTTCAAACTAGGAATCACTTGACAATAGTGAGAGGATATTGCGTGCAGTTGTTTCTCAGTACAAAAAGGCTGCCGTCTTCCAACTTTGCAATCCAATATGATCTGCATATGAGTAATTTTGACCGTCAAGTAATCGATGGACCACTCTTATTTAAAGTGATCGTAAACCCACAAGTAAAGTTTCCATCAAATGAAAGACCATTGCAAACATTGTCGGAAAACATTTATTGTAATTTTTGACGATTTTATTACACAGAGTAAACTGCGAATAAAGCATGGTATTCTATGGTGGTCTGTTGCAATCATATTAATAGGTCCAGTGACGTCACACTGCCTTAATACATATATTTCAAACTGTGTATGCACTTTCCAATGCTTGATTCAAGCTTAAGGTGTGTATACTTTGAGTTTCAACACAGACTCACTGTTTCAATGTGGATGTTTTACCAAAATCCGGGAAATTAAATGCAAGATTCAAATTGACTTGACAGTTATGAGTTACCATCTCCCGATTTTGGTGAAACATGCACATTGGAACAGTGAGTCTGTGTTGAAACTCAAAGTATACACACCTTAAGCTTGAATCAAGTATTGGAAAGTGCATACACAGTTTGTAATATATGTATTAAGGCAGTGTGACATCACTGGACCTAAATATGATTGCAACAGACCACCATAGAATACCATGCTTTATTTGCAGTTTACTCTGTGTAATAAAATCGTAAAAGATTACAATAAATATTTCCCGACACTGTTTGCAATGGTCTTTCATTTGATGGAAACTCTACTTGAGGGTTTACGATCACTTTAAGAAATAATAAATGTAGGAAAGAAAAAAATAGACCATATAGAGGTCCATATTTCCCGCAGCAGCAATATCAGTTATAGCAGATTTTCTCATATGAAATGAAATGTCAATATTTTATAACAATATTTCTGTTCATTGCCATATTGTGTTGCGAAACAAGTGGTTGTGTGAACTAATATTAAGGGTGCCAAAAATTGTGGATCTGCCCATCTCGAAAAAAACATGTAATCAGTTTTACCCCTCTGCAAATGAGTATTGTCAGCGGCATTTTGTCTATCCATGGCGTCATCAATGTTAGCTCTAATGAAATTATTAACCAACCTTTCCCATCATCTCTAGTCCAGTTTCATTAGACAAAGCTGAGCCATGACAGCAGATGAATTTGCCAAGATGGAGACCAGCCTTTTTATTAAAGCTTTTTTTACTCCTCAGCCCTACGGGCTAAGGAGTATTGTTGTGGCCCCAGGGATGTGTCTGTCCGTCTGTCCGAGCCGTAGCGCGATAACTATTGCAAGGAAGTTCATGAAATTTACAGGTTATGATCCTTTTATTTTTTACTTGTGCCTTTGAGACTTTCAGGTCAAACCGATCATTATTTATTTTTTTACAATTTTTTTTATTTTTCTACCATTTTCCAGGCTTCTAAAAAGGGATCTTCAAGTACATGTATGCATACATTAGCCCTACTTTTATACTGATTTACATATTCTTACTGACATGTAGCCTATCAAGAGCTCCATAGTAAAGTTGTATGTCTGCCATTGGTTCATTCGGTGTAGGGCAGAACTGGCCATTGGTTTGATCTAAAGTATATAATCATTTGCATATTCAGTAGTATGGTATTGCAAGTGACTCATTCATTTAGGATGTATGAACACAACTTAGATCTAATGCAGGTCCAGCATGAACTATATACCCTTCGGAGCTTCTTAATTATTACAGTGACAGTCAACATCCACACTAAAAACAGCAACATGGCATCAAGTCCTGATATTTGATTTTTGTGCATTTGGCTAGAAAGTGCTTTGTCCGAACCACGAAACATCCGCCGAGAACACCGTGTCAGATATACAGTAAATTACCCGGGATAAAAGACTTGCGGCCCCGATACGAGATTGCCATAATGGTCGTATGCCTACGCTGTTGAGAAAAAAATCCAACATTGAAACTGTGAAAATCGACTTGTTATTTCGTCTAAAATTTCACAGAACGAATTTGAACGATAATAAATGCCTATTTTATCGGAAAAGGGCAACTTGTACTTTGTCTTGTGACAGAATTGTAGGAACCTGTGAGATCTGTCAAAACCGAAAGTAGTCTCCACGTGTTCGTGGTTGCATCAATGACGGGCTTGAATTTTCAGTTGTAAAATGAACTGTGGTCTGGCAGTTTACAAGCGGTGTCTCGCATAACAAGTCCTCTAAAACATACTTCAGGAAAGATAGCGATATGGCATTCAAATATGAAACTTTGTTTCTCAAAATCCGCCGCATGCTTCGAAATGTGGCCGTTATTGGTAAAAATCCAGCCATGGTAGCAACAACAACAGTATTTTTGTGCATTCTGTTGGAGCTGCAAACATCTACTTACGGCTTTAAGCAACCTGTTATGTACTCTAATACTATTTGGAACTGATGTTCCTTATTGTTATCTTTTACCGGCGGGTAGTGAGTACTTTTGTTGAGATTTTGCAACAGAAAATGTCCCATCACGAAATTAGCGCATGGTATGACAGGGGAGGTAATTAGGGGTTTTTTTCTTTTCCAACTGCCCAGAGTTATCGCCCCTGTTTGTAAGATATTGTTCAGATTTCAATGAGAACTAGATATTTTGTTCAAGAAATAAACTGAGCCAAGTTCATTATAAATACTTTCATCAGATAAGAAAGTTATTTCTTTTATTACATGATCATCTGTTATTTATACCCGAGGTATAACTATATTGATATAAATTCTCCCTACATTTTTTTCCAATTATATTTTTTACCATTGCTGGTTAGATCAATCTAGTGTTGTGGAGTTTTCAAATGCTGAAAACAAAATTAACTGCTGTGATATTCAACTCTTTTCCATGCACAAGAGTATCAAATGATTATCCACTCATACAGATGTAGATTATCCATACACATGTAACAGTAATTACATACAGATAGTGTGGGGAATTTCACTTGTCTGAGATGAACTGGCTCCGATTGTCTGTCCATCCGTCCGTGTGTCAGTGTATCCATCCGTTCATTGTCTGAGTTGTGTCTTGGGTTTGCATTTTGCATGCCATAACTCTCTGCTATGCATCCAAACTTCTACACCCATAAAAAACATCTTGGCCTAGACTGTTAAGGGGCTGAGGAGTTGTAGCACCTTCGGTGCCTCATATTTCTTCTGTCCATTCATTTTCTGTTATTTCGAACCATTAAAGTACTACATGTAGCTGTGCAGCCCACATGTGCTGGTACGGAATATACAGATATATGGGGGACGGCCTTCCCAAATTCATACACACATGCACCTAGTGATAATTCACCATGACCCATCAAAATAACATGTAATATCTTCTGTGTATTTCTTGCCATTCTGTTTGTTTATTCAATGTCTGTGTATTAAATTATTCCATTTGTATTTTCTTTGTTTATGAATAATTCTGGTTTTGTTTATTTGTTGATTATGTATAATTCCATTTCTGTGTATTTCTTGTTTACAGTATATGATAATTCTGTTTTTGTATTCGCTGTTTACAGTATAATGCCATTATGTATTCTTGAATTTGTGACTATTCGGTACAAGTGTATCCCTTCTTCATTTATGTACAGTTTGTATCTCTGGTCATGTTTGTAAATATCTCTCATAATGTTAAAATTTTGTGCGTTTTAAGAATCTGCAAATTTGTTTGTCGTCATGGTTACATACTTTGAGTTCATAATTTGTGTACCACAATAGAGTGAGAAATGACTATTTTGGTGCTTCAGATTGTACATTTTAGCTCAGGCACATTAATGTCTAATTTTACAGACCCAATTGTACTCGTTCAAAGATTAAAGGAGAAGAAAACATATGAATAATGTATACACTGAATGAAAGGTCTATCTCCCCCATATCCAAACATGTAAGCAAATATTTTTTGCGATTTTTTCCCCTCGATTAAATCGGCGTTCAACCTGCGCATCGTTGTCTCTCAAGCGTGCCGACATTTTGGCTTGGGTCGTCTAAGCGTGTGACGTCACCCGGGCCTCGCCGCTCTCTAGCGGGGAAGGCGAAAATATAATGACATTGCAAGGAGATATATTACAAACCAAGCCTTTCTTACATTGGACTGATTACAATTTGACAGGAATAGGAACCGAACGTCGTGATATGACTGAAATAGTGTTGAAAGAGTAATAAACTCACTCCAATTTATTGCATCCGCCTCACTGTACTGCGTTTAGAGTAAAATCCTGCCGACTGACGTTATGCACCCACTGTTTCAGTACATCTGGTTTCAGCATTGGGAACCGATTAAATGTCACGGTTTTTGGAAGGTTTGGGTTCCCAGTTCTGTTAGAACAGCCAAACGCCACACACTGCGGCATGATGCCCGTGTATTTGCTGAATAATGGCACACTACCACTATCAAATTATGCAGTATGCAAAATATAAACCTGCAGTCCCGAGAGATTCTCATACTTTAACGTACAGGGCAGAAGTGAGTGAGCCCGGCTGACGTCACGCAGCGATGCACACAATATGTTTTCGGCGTTTCTGATTGGTTAAAATAGACACAAGCCGCTGTAATGGCGGCACTTATGAATCTGTCCACAGGCTCCAGTTTTTGATGTTTCGATATGAATAGATCGGCGGTAAAAAATGGCAAAAAATATTTGCTTACATTTTTGGATACGGAGGAGACAGATCTTTTGTTCAGTGTATACATTAGTCACATGTTTTCTTCTCCTTTAACAAACTTTGAATTAAGATACATGTTTGGATAAATTTTTATGGACTTAATAATATATACATTTTTTATAGAATTTATTTTAAAATTCCAAACATTTTCTTTCACGAATTTTGTGAGATGGACAAATATGGTTTCATGGTTCATATAGGGTAATGTTCAAGCAGTCATATTAACAGCATATGATCCAGGCTACCAGGTGGATCGACCAAATTACTATTTTTTATTTTTTTTTGCATTTTCAAAATGTTCAGACTTGACAATTCCTCAGAGGTGACCTCACAATGACAAATTCATGATGTCATAAAGTTACGTGTACAACGATGCAACATTAAATTCGCCCGACATCAGAAAAGCAATTCAACTGGAAGATAAGATTAGCTACATGTAGATTACACTATCAATCGTCAAACCGCTTATACGGCTGGACTCATGCACAGTCTCTACACACAAAAGACCACATGCGGAGTCAGTCTGCATGCAGTGGATCATGGGTAGAACTAACTCTGTACATTTCATAGGCTGTAACCATCTGGGTCCTCTATATGCGGTAAGACTGACCCTGGGATCGTGCGTATCCATTCTCAGCCTACTTTCGGCAACTACAAGAGGGAATTTCCTGAAATCAATACCATGTGACTTCGTCAGCCAGTCAGCTAAAGTCTACCGACGTAACCCCAAAGTATCCCGCCATTTTCGAGTCATGTGCTGCCCTACTTGTTCAAAATTACAGATCTACAACGCCTCTTGGGTGATACGAAAGTTATTCATACCTATAAGTTTTGTAAGCCCAGGCAATATCTGTTTCCGAAGTGGTATGAAAACGTGTAATTTATCAGATTTCTCTAGTCTGTTCTCCGCCGGATGAAGGCCGAACAGAATCCGATAAAGTACCGGATATCGCTCCGCTATAAGGGAGACCCACGATTCGCAAGCCATCTTATGGATGGCGAAGTGTACGCAAATGATTTCATAGGTTGAGTATTCGAATCCCAGCATCAGATCATCTCCTGTAATGCGTCACTTAATCGAATCAGCGCAAACTAGACACATGCAGTTTTACTGTGCATCTACGTCACGTGTAAAAGCAGGGAGGCGGTGGCCAAATACATCCAGTCTAATCTAATAATATGTATTTACTTCTAGTTGATTGGCTTCTGCTGACATTAATTGACAGACTGGCGCCTGAACTTGTAGCCACCAGCAAACATGGATTATTATTTGAACAATCACAAACTCACATTTTACGAAGATCTCAGTCATCTTTAATAATAAGAACAATTATGGTGGGCTACTGGTCGAAAACCAGGGTTTCTAAAATTGCTACTGTCACCTTATAGAGACCTGAAGACATATGTCTAGACGATGCCATTGGTATATAATATGAAACACTGAGCTAAAGATATATTTTTGAATTTTATGTTGGACCACATGGTGTAGTGTTGATGTAAAATGTGCTGGTTTTAATTTGCCGAGTTTTTCTAGCCCTAGACTTGAAATTTTGTGGAAAGTGTGGCATATGCAAAACTGCTGAATGTATGAATTAGTCACAAAATGGATGCTTTGATATCAGTTGAAAGTCTATTTTGAAATATTACCCCACATAAGCTGTGTACTCCCACATAAGTTGCAGACCAAAGCTTTTACTTGTGCAATATTTTATTTTCCTGTAAATTTGTCGATGCATGTACAAATGGAATTTTAATAATTCTTACTGGCTTTTGCTGAATATAATATTGGTGTGTTCAGTACATGATCTTGAAGGTGTTGGGATGGAAGGAATAACTGCTTCATTGATTTTACTCTATATTCAGAAGTAAGAGAAATTGTGAGCTATAACTTCGAATAACATGGGGTCATTTCGACTCTGTACCTGCTATCATTTCCGAACTGGAAAAAGTGGGGAGGTAACCAGACTGCTAATTGCATAGCCTCCAACTTTTACTGGGACTGGGAACGAGTAACCAATCAGGGTATTTGTAGTGGAAACGCATACCTATTCAAACTTAGCCAATCAGTGTGCCTGTTAGACTGCCCCTTAGCCATGTTAGCAGAATGTTCTCGGTATTTTATACTTTACCCAGGGAAGACTAATATTTGCAAATTGTCTGAGCCAGGCCTCATGGGTAAATCTATATGGCATCCATGGGGTGTAGCTGGAAGCACTTTTTTCATTTTCTTCGAGCCCTGTGGGGCTGTCGGGGATTCACCTAGGGTGTCATTGTTCACACTGCAGGTCACGGTGAGAATAGGCTTAAGCAACTCCCGAGAGCTTGTCGTAAGAGGCGACGAACTGGGGCACCTGTGGGTTCCCGGTATGTGAAAAGAGATCGGACTCCACCTGTAGGGTCCCGTGTGTTAAAAGGAATAGGACTCTACCCGTGTGGTTTCCAGGGGTGAAAAGGAATAGGACCCAAACGAATAAATCATAATCACTCAGTCACTCACTTTCTTCAAAAGTTCAGTCTTTTTCCTGCTTAAAAGTTTCTGAGAACTGTTGATTCCACATCAAATGACTCCTTATTGTTTAAGCAGTTTTGTGAGGGTGTTCTGTCAGGTGCATCGATTGGCTAAATATGAATTGTGATGCCCTCCATTAGAAGCTCTCTGACTGGCTACTGTATTTTTATAGCCAGGATAGCCCTTGGATATCGTACTGTAGCCTACATATTGGAGGTGATGAAGCCAGGCCAGTGTGCAGGCGCACTTATGGTAATTCCCCTAATAGTTCAATCACAGAAAGTTCACTTCTCAACTCTGTTATTCAAACTCAGAGAAAAAGTAACATTCCCATTCTTCATTCAAATGGAGGAAAATTAAGTCATATAATGACAAAATGTGACACTCTGTACCTGGTGCCATCAAGAATATTTCCAGATATATGCCATTTTTGCTGCACTTCCGGTGATCAAATTATTATGGGAATTACCGTATCCTGTGTTAAAAACCTTACAATCAATAAGCAGGTTAGAACAAAACCGTAAAAGGGACATGGTAAAAATAAAAAAATTGTTGCCAAAAAAATTTTCTTCTTTTTTACTAATGGACCCTGCATTAATGACACGGACCCCATGTTATTTCAACCAATGAATTATAGCCATTTCAAAATAACCTGGACCCCACATTAATAACAAGGACCCTGCATTAATCAACCAATGAAATATAGCCTTATAAACTTCCCCCATTAAAGCTCTGTTGGAAATGGAGAATGTGTGACCATCGGGACACTTTGAAGAGTACTTCAGTGTTGGATTGAGGTATCGTGATATTGTCTTCGTGCTTGCATCGGAACACGAGATTAATATTTCAGAATGACAACTTGAAAAAAAATTCTGTGAAAAGGCAGTCTATAGTTCATTGGTTGATTAATGCAGGGTCCGTGTTATTTTGAAATGGCTATATTTCATTGGTTGAATAACATGGGGTCCGTGTTACTAACACAGTACTTGGAATGGCAGACAGCTTATCGTAAGAGGCGATTAACTGAGGCACCCGTGGGGTTCCCGAGTGTGAAAAGAAAACGGGTGGTTGGGTGGGTTCAGGTTCCTGTTGCTTCAATGCATTTTGCAGAGAAGCAACAGGAACTTGATAATGTGATGTCTAGCAGTGTAATATCACTTGTCTTTATTGCATCATGTACATGTAAGCGTTCTGTCTGTGTCTTGTGCGCTGTCCTCAGTGTTTTATAGGGTGGATGGAGGGTGTCTGGTTTCATGCTGCTAGTAGCAGGAACACAGCTGGGCTGGGTAATGCTTAGTTGGTTCGTCGAGATATAGCTGAAATATTGTTGAAAGCGACATTAAATTCTATTCACTCACTGTGAAAAGGAATAGGACCCCACCCGTGTGGTTCCCGGGTGTGAAAAGGAATAGGACCCAGCGTCGTGATATGACTGAAATAGAGTTGAAGGCGACGTTAAATCATATTCACTCACTCACTAGTTTGGAATGGCTATATTTCATTGGTTGAATAAGACGGGGTCCGTGTTTTTTTGGCGACAAATTTTTTTTTTTACCATTTCCCTTTTACGGCTCCGTAGGTTAGAGAGAACTACCTCTCTAAAATTGGGGGTAGTTTTTGTCCAAGTCAAAAATATATCGACCTGAGAGACATCTGCCATAAGTGATCATGGACATCTTTCTAATTTGCATAATTATAGACCTGTTTTGTTCTCTATTAAAAATTAGCCTATTCACACTTTCATTGGAAAATCACTGTTACGATATGTCACAATATATTTAAGTCGCCTGAAGATTTTAGAGCGTTATGATGATTAAATCGAAGTTATTAAGCAAAAATGACCTTTTTTATCTTAATTTTAGAGAGGTTAAGTTGTGTCACCTGCTCATTGTAGATTTCATTGGAGGAAACCTAGCAATAAATAAGCCACTGTTCACAGGTCCGGAATGGGCCAGAGGAAGAGGCTACTGAAGAGGATTGAGATCTGGTGGTACAATAGTGCTATTACGAATGTATATTTTTCAATTATATTTGTAATTTGTATATTTTTACATATACATACTATTTATATATATGTATTGCCAGACGGCGGAGTTTAATTCTGCTCTGCAAAGACAGTTTTTGCTGTAATTATTTCGCTAAAACAAAATAAAAACAAAATGTGACCGAATGGAGTAGTCTTGAATTTACTTACTCCTTCCTGTGAGTTAATGTACTGCTTAATACACTTGGATGCCAGAACACTGTTCCAAATAGCTAACATTAGAGCCAAGTGAAGAGCTAACTGGCCTTTTTCACTGAATTTAAGCTGGGCACATAAACTGAGTGTTGCAAGCTCTGCAAGATGTCATTTGTTCTCTGAAATATCTGATCCGACACCAGGGTGCTGTCGGAATAAATGGGTATCCATGACGCAAATGCATCATCATGGTATGCTCCGACTCAATAGTAACTGGTCTTTTAACCCCTTTCCTACCAGAATTACAGCTAAGTACTTGAAACAAAGCTGATTGTGGCAAGCTCTACTATATTTCATTTAATTTTCCGATTTGACGCCTGGGAGTGCTGTACAGAATGGATGCATGTCCTGGCCCTTTAACTCTTTCCGCGACCAAATTTTCAGCTGGATCGGCATAATTGAAACAAAACCGGAGCAGGGCAAGCTAAACAAGATTTCATTAGTTCACCAGGGGCCCTGTCCCGAGTAGCAAGCTGAATAGATAACTGGCCCTTTAACTCCTTTCCCGACAGAATATCACCTGGTACTCGCACTCGCTCTTCCAACATATCCAGTCCCGTGGGGCTTCTGGGGATTGACCTGGGATGTCGTCGTGCACACCGCAGGTCATGGTAAAAATAGGCCTCCGCTCCTCAGACAGCTTGTCGTAAGAAGCGAATGAGGCAACCGTAGGGTTTCCGGGTGTGAACGGAATGGTACCCCACCCGGGTGTGAAAAGGAGTAGGACCCAACATCGTGATATGACTGAAATATGTTTCGATGTTAAATCATATTCACTCACTCCAACATATCCTCCTCCTCTGCCTTATCCTGTCCTGTCCCACATTCTCTTCCTCATCTCGTCATTTAGAGATGTATATACGAGTGAAACAGCATCTTTCTCGGGCAATGCCCCCAGGCCATGCCTGTGGATCCCTCTTATCTCATTAATAAACTATCCCCGTCGGATGCCTTATAATGAAGGATTGCATTTGAACTTTCTAATGATCCAATCCGACCTTGGCGTATGTATTTCAAAGTGGTGATTCAGTTTTAGGAAGAGAAGCAGAAGACTTAGAAATAGTATAAAACTGATAAAGGCTCGCATCACAGACATCTGCCCATCATCTATATAACCGATGTATTTTCCCAGGAGCCACGAGTCGCAAACCAGCAGTTGCCAGTCCCCTCTCACCTGTGCCTCACGTGGCACCTAATCTGGTGTCCACATTGCTGCACCCTCCCACGTGATAGGATCCAACAAAATTGAAAATGTATAAGCAGGATGGAGATATTTACGATGACTTCCTTCCCCCATCGTGTTTGAAAACGAGAGCCACGACGACAGTGCTCGACACAGAAAAGGTAAATTTGAGACTAGCACGATTCAGGCACTGGATGAGGTGAAAGTACCAGTTCTGGTGGAAGTACCAGTTTTGCCATTTCTCGTTGGATACCAGGGTGATGATGTAATGGGCCGACATAAAATAAAATACGTCTCAGATGATTAGTGACAGCAAAAACGTTTTTGCTGGGAAAATAGCTCAGTCTAGTACACGCAAATTATGTCTGAAAAGATCTGTTTGCAATACCTATGATGGAGGAGTATATGATCGAGGAGAGGAAACGCCAGTATTTGAGCCAAGGTTACGATGAAGATGAACTGTTTGAAATGGCTAAGGAAGATATTATCCCAAAGATGGGGAGAGACTGCCTCCGCTTTATCGCGATCAGTTGAAATGGCACACGCTGCTGAACGATTATATGTTCATGAACGAATTCTGAAAACAAGATGTCTACAAACTTTATGAGATATACATACATGTATATATTGACCATGAGAAAGCTCTCAGGCTGACTGTCATTGCAGATGACTCACAGATCACTGATTCGGCAAAAACAAAAACTTAAGAGATATACCTTGGATGGTCGAAAATTCCAGTGCGTACTGGCACTGGTACTTATATGTAGATGATAATATACCCTTGTCGTTGTTTCATCAACTGACATGAATGAAATGGCTTCGTGTTTGTGACAGCATATCATGATGTCGTAGGAGTATGACCAAGGGACAATGCCTATTGCATTCGCGACTGCTTGGCCTATTCCGTCGTAGTCCTAATACCTCGTGCATTACTGGTGCAAGGATTTTACAGCTATCAGCTGTAAACCGTGATCCGCAGCACGTGGGACACATCATATGCTATAGTATGTGTTTTCGCTCATATAGTCCTCACTGTATTTCTCCCTTATCATGAGATAAAATATATATCCAAATGAAATGGATATTCTCTTGATTCTACCCGCGGAGGATCTCTTCTAATTTGAGGTGTTTCTCCTGGTTTTTCTTCTCGAGCTGATCTCCATGGTAACGGAAGTCATACAGCTGATAGGCGCCGTTCGAAGTTTCTGCGTGATACTGTGCTATTGGATGCCAATATGGATTCCTAGCAGTGCGACAGGAGGTACTAATGTCCTACATTATCCGAGACCATGTTGAGTGTGCCTATTGATATTGCCAGGGGACCAGATGGTATTTTCAAAAGATTAAGTGAGGGAGCCTTTGTTCCCGAACTTCATTTTTACAGCCTACTGTCAGATTTATCAGTATTTTTCATGGGAAGTTTATGGATTTATCGACCAAGAATTGTTATAGAATCAATTCCCGGACAAAATTACAAAAAAATGGTTTAAATATTATAAGAATATAAAAGTTGAAATACTACTGGTGAAGATTTCACAAGTTATTATTGAGGAAATTTGACATAAAATAAACATTGTTTTTTTCTAATTGGAGATCATTCTTGAAATGGGAGTCACACGAGAAATTATTTCAAAAGAATATAAGAATATATAAAAATATTATTATTGTGTCATTCCCGGTTTTCTTGTTACCTGTATTTGTTGACTATGAAGAAACCAACCAACCAAAGGATTCAATCATATTTAAAAGCTGCCAAAAGATAACTTCAAAGTCATCCATTGTAAGTAGCTATACTAACTAACTATACTCAGTTGTTGGGAACCATTGTGAAATTTTCACAAAACGCTCTATTTAAATTTAAATATCACAGTTGTAATAATCAGCAAGATTACCACAGAAGTTTAACTCCCTGAATGATTGAGCGGGAATGTTACACAGGTGAAAATAGACGTCCCCCTACAGCTTCAGGCCCGTAGGCTGGGGGGGTTCGGTGGGTGCGTACGCACCCCCCCGCAGAGCAGACCGAGTTCCGCTGCCGGGGGAAAAAAAATTCAGAGTGCACGGAAGGACCTTCATGCGGGCATCCATGGGCCAGGAGCGATTGACCTTCCTGGCATTGCTACACATTCAGTTGGCTCCCCCCGCCTCCCAGTTTCAACAAAAGCTGGGTGACTTTTTCATGATTTTGGTCCTAATGTGACCAGATAAACAGGCCGGTTTTTTCCACTGAAGGCCAGGTTTTCACGGAGCGGTGACCTTGCACTGGAGGGGCACGTTGCTGTTTGGGTTAAATGCTCTGATTTGCTCATTCTTCTGTTCCGTTCACAATGACCAATAACTGTTTTAGATGTTAATTTACATAGAAATTGCATTCGCTTTATTGGACGATTATCTGCTTATCAAATTTAGAAATCAAAATTGCGTTCATATTATTTCTTTTTTGTGTTCACATATTTATCTTCAAACACGTCAGCGCTCTCCAACCCTCTGCTGAAATGTTACTTTCTTCGAGATCACTGCGTATAGTTCGAATTTTGGAAAGGAAAAAATACTTCTTTTACATTCAAAAGTTATCAACTCAATTTTTCTTCTAAATGACAAAAAAATCACAAAAACAATCTCAAAATGCAGTTGATTATATAGTGATGATACGTCGTTTTGTATGCCGGAAATCGGCCAGAATGCGTCGACAGCCATCTAGGAGCGCGGAGCTTCCGGTGCCTAGGCGGCCCCTGGACCCTCACCTAAAGTGCTATGATAGTCGAGCCCCCCCACTTTTTGGGAGCTTCCGCCGGCGCTGTACATTGTTATTCTTAACGTGATCAAGTCTTTGCTGGTTGACATATTTTCTTTATGACAGATAGCGGCGAAATATACAGTAATAAACATGGACCAGTTCCTTGATAATAGGATGGCTCAATCGGAGGAATTGTTGGCGTGATTTATCCATCTCTTTACCAGATCGTAACAAGTGTGAACTGAAGTGGCACAAATATATCGGCAGGCCGGTGTGGAGGCTAAGAATATCCCATATTAAGAGTGCAAGGACACTCTTCTCCAGATATCTCCAGAGGTAGGACACTCTTCACTCAATAAAAAGATAGGAAACGGGACACTTATCCCTACTCTTAGCCACCACACCGGAGTGAGGAGTTAATGATAATAATCTTGATCAAAGGGGGTTTCCCATGGTCGATTATAGTCATATACTGAATTTATCAGTCGAAAAAAATGCAGTTGGCGGATGTCGAAAATATGCTGTCAAAATGCGCCAGAACGCGCCATATGGCATCTAAATTTTCAAAAAAAATCCGGGCCCCCCTAGCCCGGCTTCGCGCCTGCGGCGCTCGCATTAGGAGTTCCGGAATATTCTCTACCGAACCCCCCCGTTGCCAAACCAGCCTACGGGCTTGAGCTTCAATCATATACACATAAAATATATAAGCAATTGAAGGACAACAATGGAACACCAAGATCTCACAAACGGTAAAACCAATCATTTAGCCATTCACAGGTTTTAAAGGGCTAAATTTTCGGTATCTCGATCTCCCCTCAGGTAAGACTGAATATTGACGAAATGACTCCCCCATCTCCTCCCCCGCCCCAAAATGGCTGAAGATTCAGGACACCAGTGGTGGCTCCTCATAGGCGTAGGAATCTGGAGCGGGGGCAGGGAGGCGAGGGCGCTCGTCTGAGCCTGGGGTCGAAGCCGGCGGGGAGAGGGGAGCGGATGGGTCTTTCTGTTACCCCAGGTATTGAGATCGACAACTAGACAGCTGGTGCTGTAATATAGTTTCCACGCAGCGAAGCATGGAAATTATGTAACTGCTCTGAAAGAAACCTCCGAAAATGCTCCAGATCACGGGTAATGGACTCCAGGATTCAGAAATATTCCAAGGGGCATGCGCATATACCTATGATGGTATTTGGGGACAATCCGCCCAAGGTTAACTCATTTACCTATACCCTCTAAAATAATTAGATTGAAATTCAATCTATCAGATTGAAATTAGTGACCAATCTATTATTGGACTAAAAATATTCAATCTAATAGATTGAAAACGATAAAATGAATCTGTTGTAGACAGAAAATTCAATCTACCAGATTGAAATTTTCGATCTAATAGATGGAATATTCAATCGAATAGATTGATCACGAATTTCAATCCGATAGAATGAATTTGCATTATTCCCAAGTACAAACGTCTAGTTCGTCAGTCAATATTCAGCCGTCGCCTATTGAAGAATTACCGCGTCAATGATCAAAAAACCTGTTTCATATACCACCAGAAGTTAGAACTTCTGGCATTACATATAACCGTGTGAATTCAAATTTTCTCAGCATACCTCCAACATATTTTAATTCGCTTGTTGGAGATTGACCCATCTAAGTTTAATAGCGAGGATGTATTCAGGCAAACCTGGGATACAATACGACACTTTAATACTTTATCCCAGGACAAACCTTGATATTCTATACTGATAAAAAAATCTGACTACGTCTAAATACCTTACCAAGTTCGATGTAGATCGATTTCTTCCTTCTCAAGATATGGAACAGAAATGATACCGGCAACCATACCGTATCATTCTATCTATAGCCACATTGTAAAATATATATATATATATTTTCAATATCACAGTAAGTTACTGGCAGCAAATGTGTCGGTAAATTTGCAACAGTATATTGCTGTAATTATTACAGTAACTTACTGGCAGCAACGGTGCCAGTAACTTGCTGTAAATGTACATTAATATATTGTTACTGTAAATATTCTGCTTGCAAAAAGATAATTGTGAGAGAGAACCACGAAGTAACGTAAAGGAAGGATATTCCTCTCTTGCCATGGCTTTCCTGACAATATATAGATATTGGGTGTTTGTCAAGGAGATTAACACCTATTGAACATGGAATGCACTACCGCTGTAGGGGGATTGGTGTACAATTGAATCTCCTAAATTCATATGAAACTTAACAGTATATTCTTGATTTAAATTGAATTTTGATTATTGTCAGTGGGTGTCCCATGCAGTGATCCCAAACCTGGGGCAAACTGCATGGGACACTTTTTTGACTTTTTAAGATGTAATTCTGGAGAAAAGTATAGCAGATATTTGAGAATTGTTTGTATAATTATGTCACACTAAGTATTAGTTATAACTAGAGGATAGAAGGTTTACTCTACAGGACAATAATAGGGGAGATTTTCTGCAAAAAGTGAAAAATGTCCCAGTGTACCCCTAGGTGCCGGAACTAGAGTTCGGCTATTCCGTGTAGCTGATTTTACATTGATACATTGGGAATATGCATGTCAATTTCATTCATTTGAATGAGCACGTTACTGATAAACACACGAGGAAAACAGTCAGACCAAACCTCTTTTTAAACTCCGGCAAGAGTGTTTCCCCCTTGAACCAAACTTCCACTGATTTAATACGTCTCGGTGAGTTCTTGATGGCCGAACAACACCCCAAAATGGGATTAAGGCAAGTGAGCATGGCGATCTAGAGAGTACAGAAAATCACATAGTTTGCTGTGACTCGAACCCATCCCGCCTAAGAAATCAGCCGCTTGGTCAAAGCTGACACTCTAACCAACTACGCCACATTTTCTCTCACAAAATAAGAGTTTTTATAAAAGGGTTTTAGGCCTAGATAGAGTGCCAACCTCTCGGATTTGACGAGGTTGATCTGGTCCACCCGGAACATATTTATGATAGAAATTGATATGAAGGTCTGAGGAGAGGCCATAGTACAGTTCAGTTTGGTAAATCCCTGCTCTACACAGGAGCACCTCCAGCTGTAGTACATAAAAAATTTATTTTCACAATCATAATAAACCAAAGAAAAATATACACTAAAGAAAAATATACACTAACTGTGCCAAGTGTAACTGTACACTAACTGCCTCAATTTAAAGGAACTTTAAATTGAGGCAGTTTTCATGAGACGGTGTGTGACTTGCTCAAATGGTGCATATAAAGTTCACAACTCGAGTCACAGTTCAAATGGTGCCTTAATTTTGTAAAAAAGACGGTGGTGAAAGTCCTACGATGAAAGTAAAATTACGAAAAACAGTGGTCAAGGGCTGATGAGACAGGCTGACCATGTTGATCACCATCATCTGGATCATTAGGATCGTCAATGCAAGGTAATGGCAATCCTGTCCTCACCAGAGGGTACAATCTACCACGGGGTCACTTAATTTGCATATTCAAAACTTTCAGCAAGGTCGAAAATATTAGTTGATCTACAAGAGCATACCCAACCAGGGGCGTCGGAAGCAAATTCAAAGTGGTATGGCCTTACAAGGCAGGGCCAGCGGAAGCAATTCTTTATCGGGGCCGGGGGGATTACTATCATAGCACTTTAGGCGAGGGTCCAGGGGCCGCCTAGGCCCCGGAAGCTCTTGGGGTCTAGATCGCTGGAGACACGTTCTAATCGATTTCTGGCGAATAAAATCACTCTGCAATGAAGTGTATTTTTTAGTTCACTCCCAATCCTTTTACCACGAAAACGCAATCGATGGTGCATGGCTTTCTGCGATGCTGAATTAGAAAATATATGTATTGTAAAGTAACCTAGATACATTGTGTAGACGTAACCGATATAATTCTTTTGGACAATGAGGTGTTAATAAATTCATTCCGGAAGTAGCGCCATCTAAATTAATAATTTAAAAGTATAGATAGCGGCGCTACCTCTGCAATAATACAGATGGCGCTCGTTCTTTTTACTTTCAAGGAATTAGAGAATAGAGTACTTGCGGCAAAGTTATTGGGGGGGGGGCTATGAATATACTTTCTAAAAAAAAATGAGTGAAATCTCACTCAAGTAAGAGTGGAAATTAATCCCACTGTTCCACGATCAAAATTGTCCCAAGAGGGCTAGTCGGTGCTCAGAGCCCCTAACAAAATCACTGGCGCTCTGGACCGATCAAAGTCTTCTTCAACTTGGAAGCTATCAAAACTTTCTTTTTTATTTTGCGTTTCCTTCTTTCTTTCTTTTTTTTTTCTTTTTTTTTTTTTCGCGCAAAAGTGGTACGGCCATGGCCGTACCTGCCGTACCGCTTCCGACGCCCTTGCGGCAACTTATAGTAGAATTTCTGCAAATGACAGCATTTTAGTATCCGTCCACAAGGGCGTCGGAAGCGGTACGGCAGGTACGGCCATGGCCGTACCACTTGTGCGCAAAAAAAAATGAAGAAACAAACAAACAAAAAAACGAAGACAGATAGAAGAAAACACAAAATCAAAAACAAACTAGAACTGCAAGCAGTTTTGATATAGCTTCCAAGTTGAATGAGACTGATCGGTCCAGAGCGCAGCCCTCTTGGAACAATTTCGATCGTGCATGGAAAGTGTTGTGTTTATCAACGAAACAAGCAATTAATTTTCTTCATACGAATTCCGTTGTTCGCTTGTCATACGCCTACAGGCTAGGTTGTTTCTGACTACATGCTACATTTACAGGTCCGGACCCGACCTTGTATTTCAAACAATATAGGTCTACCGAGCTATGGTTAAAACAGGAGCTCAACAGCGCGGCCTACTCTTTTCATGTTGTATCACCTGAATACACGAGGTAGTACCACCCTCTCAGACTCTCCTTAGCCCAGTCAATATGTGAAAAAGTTGTGCCTTTTTTCATAAAGTCATAAAATTTGGCATAGAGGTACATCGTGGCCTGGGGAGCATTTCTGGATATGGAGCCACCGCGAACTTTTCCCATGTAGGTCACAGTGGCCATTTTTCAAAATGGCAGCCAGAAGCCCATTTTATCATCCAAAATCCTGCGCTGGTTTATCTGTTTGGCATTATTTTTGTTGGTCATTTGTCAGAATATTGAGAGAAAATCCCATATGAATGACCATAAAAGTCATATGGTCACAACGGCCATCTCGGATTTCAAGATGGCCGCCATCTCGATTTCAGTCAATAATTCATTAACCGCACAATATATATATATATATACATCATTTTGGTTGATACACTGTTGCTTCAGGGGTATAGCACGACGAACATTTCACAATAGCTATGGTGTATTATTGGTCAACTTGGATTTCCAAGATGGCCGCCATATGAGCCTTATTTTAGTTCATAACTATAATTATCGACCATCTCAGGTCTTGAATTGACGACGTACCGCGGGAAAACATTTTTTTTTCTTTCAAAATCTTATTAGCCAACGAAGTTATAATCTTGATTTGGAAATAAAATTTTCTATAAACTCATCTTAGCATACACTACCCGATTGTACCAGATTATGCTCATAACATCGACATTTCCGATCCACACAAGCACGAAATTATAATTATGCCATAGGGGGATCCATACGTACTCAATAGTCTTCAAGATTCTTCAAGTGTATGTAAGTGCACGTTCTCATCAGAGATGGGCGTCTATGCCTTCAGTACTATTACTCTTTATGATAATAGATAATAGATAATATTGTGAATACATAATATACACTCTCCCCTCTTGATACAATATTACAATCTGCATACAGCATTTCATCCTGGTGGTACGGTTATATACCTCCACATCATGTGAATATATCTTAGAATCTGAGAAATAGAAACGCACGGCCTGATAGTACTAACTGTATTACAGAAAAGACAAACTACACTCCTCATGTGACCTTCCGTCCCCTGGAATGAAAGAGACACAGGTTACATACGATGGAATGATCAAATGCTAATGTGAACTCACATCATCTGACAAAACAGAAACCAGAGGACATACAATGGAATTGTCGATGTTTCGAAGCATATATCCGTAAAGTTTATATAACACAATAATGCAACGACGTTACGGTAGTCCGAATCCAGGAAGTTGAAAGTTATGTTTTTCGATTTTGAATTATCGTCACTGATGAGGTCATCAAAGCGGGGGAAATATTTAATGATGCTGACAAGACAACACGGTTTTCATGTGATTCAAACACAATGGAAATTTGCAAAACCCACAAGGTGCTTACACAACCCCTTGAGCTCCGGATTAGTTACAATACGAAACGTAATGCAAGTGACTTGCTTGGTATAGCATTTTAAAAGATGGATGGTATTAATAACCAAACCCTAGAAACCTTGAGTCAAGCTGGTAACCCATAAGAACTTAACTAGTTTCCGTAGTACTGGTTTGCGACGTGATTGAGCTCGTCCCATAAGCACAGTATATTGTACCGAGCCCCAGTTCACAGTTTACTTCACTACTATTAAATCAATTTATACATCTAGGTATAGATGTACAGACATAGTTATAAACTATCTATACAGGAAATTACGTATACTTAATAGGCTTATAAACATATTTCGCTCAAAACATATACGTCCACCCTGATGAGAAATTGCATGGGCATAATCTGAAATATGCGAAACATGATGTTTTTTTATGCAATGGCCTCTTGAGAGAAATTTTCAAGTTGAAGAGCGTATGTTTTTATGTGGTGAACGTAGCTAACAAAGTTGTAAGTGAAAAATATTAAACGACCAGATTGCTGCATTGATTTTGTGGCCATGTACACCATTCACCCATCCCCAAATTGAAACCACTAAGTTGAAACCACTTGTGGGGTATTTATATAACGACATCCCCTTATTCGCATAGTAACTAGAATAGGATTTATATGGACAAGAGCCTGCTGTAGTCAAATCGATATGAGCGCCAGCTGATTCCGTCCGCTATTGTCAATGGAAACAAACCATGCTGTGTTCACAAAAAATGAAATGCGCTGGAGGTAGAGCTTATGTTAGCATTCAAGATTTTTCATTCCTATCTGTCCCCATTTAATAGCATTCTCCAGAAACTCGGGAAGATAAGAGTGGATATAATCTCTCTCTCTCTATCTCTTTAGCTTTTCATTTCAGGTTTATACAGCTCGTTTGTTTGATTCAAAATGCCAGCGGTACTTTCAAAATGGCGCCCATGACGACCCACAAAAATGCATACTTATTGAGGTTGAAATGACCGTAGAAGAGAGCATAAATGGAACAAGAATATTTTTTCTGGATTTCCACTTTTCGAATAAGAACATCTATTACCACAACGTTTTGCTGAGTTTGTCCCACGTTTTTTTAATGGATCCAGTTAGACACGCTATAAGCATATTCAACCCAACCTCCTGTTAAACAAAAATTGGATCCTAGTGCAAATAGAAAAAAGCCTTTTTCGATAATGTATTTCTTTCAACGTAATTCTTCGTTTTGATTACATGAAAGCGTACTTTACTAATTTACATGACCTCATGTAATAAAGCTCTATCATATAGAACTGTACAAATCCAAGAATTTATGAACAATAAGTCGCTCGAGACTAGACTATGTCATCTGAGCCACCAAGGTAAATCTGCTCGCATTTAAACTATCCAACTGTAGAAATGTTTAGTTCTCTTGTTTAAAAGTGGCGATAATACTCCGAGCAAGATAAAGAAACGGTCATAAACAGCCGTGCCTCATGGCAGCCATCTTGAAAATTGGTTGTCACGGCCTACATTAACCTGGTACGAAATGACTCCATATCTCATTGCTCTCCCAACGCCATGTCTAATTCCGTGTGAGCTTTGGTGCTTTAGGAGAAAAGTCCGTCGAATTTTTTTTACAATATTTAGTTGACTATATTTGCCTAATTTGCTAAGTATCTTTATCAATTATAATATTTTCATTTCTTGATTACTTAAATATTACTGTCTTATAATACTGTGTCAACTATTCTGTTATTCTTGTACAGTTATCCTGCTTTCAAACATCAAATGCAACGCAGTAGTGTTGAAAAATAACTCAAAAATGGATGTGCCTAAGTGACTCAACATGAAAATCTGGCGGTCATTTTGGAAAATCTTGTGAACAATATCTGGTTGGCTATTTTTACATATTATTTTAAATATACTGTCTCATAATAATTTAGCACTGCAGAACCATTTTGCTTTCGAAAATCAAAGAACTAACAAATACAAAGCTACGTGTGCCCAAGGTGTCCGTATTAAAAATCGGGTGGCCATTTTGGAAAATGATGACAGCCATTTTGGAAATCCGAGATGATCGTTATTACACCATATCTACTGTGAAATAATCGTAGTGCTGAAACAATAAAATATTGGTATACCGACAGAAATTATATCGATATATTGTGTGGTTATTGAAATATTGAATGAAATAGGCTTCAGATGGCGGCCATCTTGAAATTCAAGATGGTCGACTCAGTCAAATGACCATTATCGTTTGTCTGTCTTTGATATCGTACTTTCCATCAATATTCTGACAAATGACCCAAAGAAAAAGTCCCAAACAGAAAAATAGTGCAGGATTGCTAATGCTATATGGGCTCCTGGCGGCCATTTTGCAAAATGGCCGCTGTGACCTACATAGGAAAAATTCGCAGTAGCTCCATATCCAGAAATGCTCTCTACGCCTCGATGTACACCTGTGCCAAATTTCATGCTTTTATGAAACAAGGCACAATCCGATGAAAAATCTGCACATATTGACTGGACTACCTGCTCGCTTTGCTCCTTCGCGAATTGGCCCTTCGCGAGTTGGTCCTTCGCTCTCTCGCAGGCCCAGCGGAGTGTTGGGAATGGAAAGGGGGCGAGGGGCCTGGGGTGGGCTCTAGCTCCCCCCCCCCCCCATAATTCTGCCGCAATTACTTCGTTCTCCAAGTAATTCCCTGCAAATAACTGTAATGACGGACGGGGTAGAGGTGTTTTTTCACATTTTTTTCTTTTTGCGTCCCTTGTCCATGAAATAACTTACTGTTAGCATGGCCCGTTATAAAAACTACGAGCGCCAGTTTTATTATTGCAGAAGTATAGCTAGCTAAATCATGAATGTAGATGGCGTTACTTCTGCAATGAATTTATCAACACCCCATTGCCCATAAGAATTATATTGGTTACGTCTACACAATGTGTCTAAGTTACGGTACTTTACACATAATTTATTGTAATTCAGCTTCACAGAAAACCACCATCGATTGCGTTTTCATGGTAAAAGAATTAGGAAAGAACTAAAATACACTTCATTGCAGAGTGATTTTATTCGCCAGAAATCGATCAGAACGCGTCTCCGGTGATCTAGACCCCAGGAGCTTCCGGGGCCTAGGCGGCCCCTGGACCCTCGCCTAAAGTCCTATGATAGTGGCCGTACCACTTTCAATTTGCTTCCGACGTCCCTGGTCCATCCTGACTGACATTACTGGCTATAGTCATAAATGTGCATTGGCTGAGATCACATTGTGCCTCGTATCTGGGACGAATATTCTATACTCGTCCCAGCTCGTATATACTGTGCGTATGGCACTGTTTGTAACTTTGCTCACTGCTGAAGATCTTATAACTATAATAGCAGAAGTAGATGAAAACTAACGGGTCACAAAGGCATATGATTGGCTACCAGATTTAGAAGCACAAGCCCCATTATATGAAACGGCTTGATCCAGAGAGAAAGTTGTTGTGCTCGTGACGATAAATTCATTCAGTTCGGCTTCCCCAATTCTGTTCTCTTGTAAATGTATCAACTTGGGTTACATTTCGTTGAAATATTACTGATGACGGGAGGTTTGCATCAGGAGTGTAAGAACGAATATCCATAGAATGCCGCATCTGACAATTTACCGGAGTGCTTTATTTGCATATGAATAGACTTTCGGGATGAATCTGAAGGCAAATATTAATTAATTATTATTGTTACCAGTGTTCGTAACTAACAGTCAACAGACATTTTGTTTGCATGGAAGTACAAATAAATCAACCCAACATCGCCACGAGGAGTTAACATAGGCGAGTCGCGATTTTGATAATTTTCAGTGATATGCCGTGTCACGGTCTCTCATAAAACTCCCATGATTCATTGCGTCACCTTTGGCGGTTTGACTCGGGACGCTGAAATTGCATTCGCGGCTGTAGAGTCGTTTCCTGACCTTCCAAAATTGTCTCCCCTGGCAGTTCGCCAGTTCCCGCTAGGAGGCAATGTTTTCAACTGGATGAGCTAAAACGGGTAACATGCCGTCGATGATACGGAGTACATCATTACATACTTCTAGTTTTCATGAACTTCTGCTAATAGCGAAATATACAGAATGGAACTGTCATCCCCACTCGGAGTTGCTTTTCTTCTCTATTATTGGAAAACCATCAGTGATTCCAATGGATTAAGGAACATAAATTGTCAACGTTTATTGTGTGTTTAAATTGTTCAGGAAAATAAGTCATTTACTATACATTAGCATCATCCGAACGCGTGGCACGGTCATACGTTGAAACTGCCTTTAGCAAGCTGAAGCCTATGTACATCAGTCACCCAACCTGCACCGGGGAAACTACTGGTAGACCTTGCCTGAAAAACAATAAACCATGCAGTATCCATGTGTTGCCTTTATTGACAGGTGCCCGGAAAACTAGTCTGATTAAAATCAAATCGAACTCCATTATTTTAACCAGTAGTCCGTCGTATCAGCGTTTTAATCTTGGCAAATTCTCGGCCGGCGATATATACAATCTAGAGTGACCACAGTGACATTTGTTATCGGGATATCATGACATGAAGCTGGGATACAATATAACTGACAGTTATATTGTATCCCAGCATGAAGCGACGCCTGAAAATTTGATATATTCCTACGAAGTAGGCTCTCATATATTGCAAATTGTCCGGTAATGAGTGAGTCAGTCAGTCCATCCGAATCCTTTCGTCGGCAAAATAAGGAGAACCATTGACATTAGAACCTTGATTTTTGGCATGAAGGTGCATTAGGGGACTGTTACCAGCAAGTTCTGAGCTGACCTACTTTTGATGAAAATTTCTGGTGATTTTTGATGAAAATCACTGCCAAATTTTGACGGCCGGCAAAAAAAAAAGGACAAAACAAACAAACGAAAAAAGGAAAGAAAGAAAGAAAAAGAAACTAAGATCACGTATCTTATTCAATTATTACAGGAGAAGTAAACTTATCACCGCCAGTGCATACCATTTAGGCCTAAAATAAGATTGCAATTGATCAGTGATCAAAGCCATAGATTGACGATTTCGGGCTTCAAAGGTCAGTTCCGGTCACCTTTAGCGACGTACACCAAACAGAAGCGAGTATTTAAAATCCGTCACAGAGCTCTCGTCCAATCAGAAGCGAGTATTTTGACCCGGTGCATTATGGGACGTATCCAAGATGGCGGTTCCAAAATGACGGATCCAACATGGCGGCTCCAAAATGCGCCGGGGTCAAAGGTCAGTTCCGGTCACGTGAACGGAAGCGGAAGTGACCTCCGGAGCTCCGGAGCTCCGAGTTCTCTTGTAGCAACGCCCGTCAACGCCCGGTGGTGGCGTCGGAGCTCCGGAGCTCCGAGTTCCATGAGCTCCGGAGCTCCAAGAGCTCGGCGAGCTCGGAGCTCTTGCATATAAACACACACATGCATCTGTGAAAGCTTCATTATACGCCTGGTGTCCGTGGAGATGAGAGCCATGGTTTACGCATGTCACTTGTGTTCGAAGTCATTTTCCACGCCATTTAATCTACGTAGACATATACAGCGAAGCCATCTCAAGGAACGGAGTCCCGATAACGTGCAAATTCAAAGTACGCGCGAGGAACGATCAACACCTACGTCACACACGACAGTATTAGAGCACCCTTATACGATGACGGTGAGCGGCCCTACGGGGTGTGGAAAGACGTCCTGGGTGATGAAGTTCTTAGAGGAAGGTGTGGCAACCCCAGCTCCGACACGTGTTGTTTGGTGTTATAGCCAATGGCAGCCCGCCTACGAAACTGCACGACTACAGAATGTGAGCTTTGTTCCAGGAATTCCTCACGACATAGACGAACCCTATTACTTCGATTCCGAGCAGACCAACGTGGTAGTGCTCGATGATCTGATGAGTGCGGCCAAGGACAATTCGAAAATCGCCGACCTATTCACCAAAGGGTCCCATCATCGAAATCTGTCCGTCATCTATTTGACTCAGAATCTCTTTCCTCAAGGGAAGGCGTCCAGAGATATTGCCTTGAACTGCCAATACTTTGTGTTGTTCTCCAATCCCATTGATAGAGCACAAATCCGTGTGTTTGGTAGTCGAATTTATCCTCAGAACATTGACCATTTTATGTGGGCGTTTCAAGAAGCGACAATTCGTCCGTACGGCTACCTGTTCGTAGATTTAAAAGCCCATACCCCGAAGATCGTCGGCTGACGACCCACCTGTTACCCGGCGAGGAATCACCACAACGGCCTATACCCCTACACCATCCGCCGAGTGCACTCCTGGCAGAGCAGCAGCAGAAGCCCACCCCCATACAGCGGGCCCGCTTCATACCATCAGTCCTGGAATATCACCCAACCGTGAAGGCCCAACCCGAGGTTGAAGAACATAATGTGAACTCGAGGCTATGGAAGGATTTGTTCAAAGAAAGTATGGACGCCGAGATGGGCGGGATGTTGGAGGCCACAGGAAACAAGTTTCAACGCAAAGGGTATTCGAAAGAGGAAGCTGCAATTTTAGCCCATAACAGATTGGCACCCAGACTACGACGGGCTTTACGTCAGCAGTATGTCGACTTACTGACCCATATGAAATTGTTGGATAAGGACCCAGTCCATATGGAAATTGAAAGAACAGCGTCGATGTTGAAAACCTCGGGCATGAACTGGAAAGCGGCGTATGTCAGAGCAATAGCACAAAAGAAACATTTGTTCGAACGCATCATTAAACAACGTTAAAGCATTAAGAAAGTGTGTTAAAGCGTTGAGACGAGCGTTAAGGCGTAACGACGGGCGTTGACGGGCGTCACTGCATTTCGATGAATTGGTGTCAATTCCATGAAATCAGAGCTTCTGAGCTAATTCACCAGGGCGTTGAAGCGTTGAGCTAAGCGTTGATGGGCGTTACTGTCTATAAAAGCGAGCGTATTCCCAAAACACGCACAGTCGACGTTCAACCGTCAACATGGCTTATACTTGTTCTGAGTGTGAACGCACGTTCACCAGACATTACGATATGATGCGACACCAGAAAAATATACATGGGACTGAAGACGCCGAGGAGCCCGTTGAGGCAGATACTGATACAGAGATTGATGAGAGTGCATCGACTGATACCGAATCCAAGATGGCTGACAGTCTATCTACTGATATGGAGAGCTTGACCTCAGAGAATCAGCCTTCATCCCAGGAAAGTGAGGCAGAACCTACCTTCTGGGATCGTATTGTGACAGCAGCTATCAATACTCACGCTGAAGCGATCGAGGACGCCGGAGAGGATAATTTACAACAGACGTACACCCAAATGCGCCCCCGCATCAGGAAAACAGCCATGGCGATCTATGAACAGTATACCTTACTACCGCTTGAAATGAAAGGGGACCCCACGCACAGGTCCATCATGAAGACCAAGCGTCACTTGGAAGAGGATATGGGTTTACCACCCACCGAGGCCCTGGAAAATGCGATCAAAATGCGCAAACAACTGTTTCAGGACATGCTGCCCGAAGAATATCCAGGCCTGGCCGACGATGATTAGAATAAACGGTTCAGAATGAACATGACCGAAGAAGGAACTCTCTGAAATGGCGACTTCTGATTGGACAAGAATACATCTAACGGACAGGAATGAATAGGACAGATGCAAATGGCGGTCTCTGATTGGACAAGAGTCTTTCTTGAATTGTAAACATACCCAACGCGGCTCCCCCAGCGTGGGTATGTTATGATGGAGGGGAAAATAAACTATATGAAAAAAAACTTGTTGTTGTTGTTGTTCCCTCATGTGTCATCCTTGTTGTTGTTGTTTTCTCTCTCTCTCCGGTCTATATCATGGCGTCAAAACGTCTAGCAGGACCCATACAAGGACCAGTTTTCGACACTAGGTGACCACATCCCGACGAAATGGCCAGTTTTCGACACCGGATGTGCCGCCATCTTGAACATACGTGCCGCCATCTTGGATATGGCCCATAATGCACCGGGTCAAAATACTCGCTTCTGATTGGCTGAGAGCTCTGTGACGGATTTGAAATACTCGCTTCTGATTGGACAAGAGCTCCGCATTGCGTCTGCGCATGCGCAGAATGATATTCCTACCGCACCATCTCGACCCCAAATACCTTCATGTACTGCCCGAAAATGGCCACTTTCGCTACTACTCGTACCGATGACGTCACCGATGACGTCACAGATGACGCGAACATCCCTCAAATCGGAATGTACACCCCGAGAACTACAAGATGACACCTTCGAGGACGCATTCGAACCGTGAATAGCCCATCTCGATCCCAAATACCTTCATGTACTGCCCGAAAATGTCCACTTTCGCTACTACTCGTACCGATGACGTCACCGATGACGTCACAGATGACGCGGACATCCCTCAAATCGGAATGTACACCCCGAGAACTACAAGATGACACCTTCCAGGACGCATTCGAACCGTGAATAGCCCATCTCGATCCCAAATACCTTCATGTACTGCCCGAAAATGTCCACTTTCGCTACTACTCGTACCGATGACGTCACCGATGACGTCACAGATGACGCGAACATCCCTCAAATCGGAATGTACACCCCGAGAACTACAAGATGACACCTTCCAGGACGCATTCGAACCGTGAATAGCACATCTCGATCCCAAATACCTTCATGTACTGCCCGAAAATGTCCACTTTGTTCTAAATGACGAGACGAGTAAAACGAGACCCCACAACCCTACCGCAAATGTATAGAAGTACGTTTCCCAGGATGGTCCTATACCTCCCATACCCCATATAGGCATTTTCCCGTAATTTAGGATAAAGTCCGTATTCCGTATTTTTTCAGGAAAATTTTTACATACACCCACCCTGGAACTAGGGGGAGATAACTCTATTGATAGACAAGCCCCGTTAAGCCCGTCGACCTATATACCCCTCATACCCCATATAGGCATTTTCCCAGGTTTTTCGATAAAGTCCGTTTTCCGTTTTTTTTTTTTTTTTTCAGGAAAAACTTTACATGCACCCACCCCATTGCCTGAATGCCTCTTCACCTAGGCTTCACTTTGATACCTCACTCGACCCCATTGGACCATTAGTAGCTCCCCTAGCTCCAACACGGCTATTTGCATACCCTTGGGCCACCGCGCATGCGCAGAATGCCGCTATTTCAACCCACACCCAGTCCATTAGATGCCCCTTCATGAATGCTTCACATTGTTACCTCACTCGACCCCATCGGTCCACTAGGGGCTCCCCTAGCTCCAAAAAGGCTATTTTCATACCCTTCGGCCACCGCGCATGCGCAGAAGGCCGATAGTTCAACCCCACACCCAACCCATTAGATGCCCCTTCATGAATGCTTCACTTTGATACCTCACTCGACCCCATCGATCCACTAGGGGCTCCCCTAGCTCCAAAAAGCTATTTTCATACCCTTCGGCCGCCGCGCATGCGCAGAAGGCCGATATGTCAACCCCACACCCAGCCCATTAGATGCCCCTTCATGAATGCTTCACTTTGATACCTCACTCGACCCCATCGGTCCACTAGGGGCTCCCCTAGCTCCAAAAAGGCTATTTTGATACCCTTCGGCCGCCGCGCATGCGCAGAAGGCCGATAGTTCAACCCCACACCCAGCCCATCAGATGCCCCTTCACGAATGCTTCACATCGATACCTCACTCGACCCCATTGGTCCATTAGGGGCTACCCTAGCTCCAAAACGTCTATTTCCATACCCTTCGGCCACCGCGCATGCGCAGAATGCCGATAGTTCAACCCCACACCCAGCCCATTAGATGCCCCTTCACATAAGCTTCACTTTGATACCTCACTCGACCCCATCGGACCCTTAGGGGCTTCCCTAGCTCCAACACGGCTATTTTCATACCCTTCGGCCACCGCGCATGCGCAGAAGGCCGATAGTTCAACCCCACACCCAGCCCATTAGATGCCCCTTCACATAAGCTTCACTTTGATACCTCACTCGACCCAATCGGACCATTTTATCTAGGGACTACTTTTTCTCCGCGGAAGCTTTTTCCCGAGACCGAATCACCGCCAAAACCACGGCCAAACCGCATCACCGCGCATGAATACATTTTTTTTTTTTTTTTTTGCCGGAACTTTTTTTTTTTTTCTGCCGGAACTATGCACTCATTGACCTTTGGTGAGAGAGAGAGAGAGAATTATTAGGTTTAGCGTCACAGCCGCCATCTTGTCCCACCTCCCACACGACACACAAACAGGCCGCCATCTTGTCCCACCTCCCACACGACACACAAACAGGCCGCCATCTTGTCCCACCTCCCACACGACACAAAAAACCAGCCGCCATCTTGTCCCACCTCCCACACGACACACAAACAGGCCGCCATCTTGTCCCACCTCCCACCACACAGGCCACGCCCCCTCATTACGCATGCGCACCTCCTCAATTGTGACGTCAAAACACACAAATTGACCTCTATGACCTCTACATCCAGGGAGAATGTGACTTATTTTACTCGCTGTATACTACTTACGTACATGGGCTCAAAGACGACTCTTTGTTATGCCCTGTTCGAGCCATTCGCCACTATCTTACTCGTACCGATTTCCGTTCGCGGCTCTCGGTGCCTGTTATTTCTGTCGTTTTTCGCCCGTCTGCAATGCATGACATTACGAAAAAATACCCTTGACGCGTGGTTGAAGAAGACCATAAAATGGTCTTATCAATTGGCCATTGACGCCTCCCCGCTACTGTATACTGCTTCTTCCCATGAGATTCGTGCCATCGCTACACATGGCCTTGATGGAAGAACTTGTCCCTCCATGACTTTGTCCAGTCTTGTGCCTGGACAGCAAACTCCACGTTCACAAATTTCTATCTGTGAGATATGTCGGCATTGAATTCATGCAATCAGATAGTGTGACCACGCTCGGGCCACTGGTGGCTACCCAGCACGTGGTAAGTAATTTCAGAAAAAGAGGGGGGGGGGGGTGCAAAATTGTCACCATTACAGCAAGGCAGCCATCTTGCTGTATCATCTCATCTCATCTCTCAATTATATCATGTGTCCACTTTCGATACGATCATCTATGAAGGAAGAAATAAGTCAGATAGACGACCATGGGCTCTCTAATCATCAATCTAAGAGGTCTGACACTATGATGAATTTAATTTTTACCTTAACTGCGGTTTTGCTTGTGTCTTGCAGGTTATATCTGACTTCCTTCTACATGATCTCAGCTGCGTCACCTACGCTCAACTCACAAGAAAGAAGAACTGACACTTGTGAGTATTATTAATATTGTTTTGTTTCAGGTTGCTAGTGTCAGCAACTTCGAGTAAAGTACAGAGAGTTGACAGTTGCGTAGAGTTGGCTCAGGGAACACACGCAGTCGACTACTAGGCATCCTACAAGACCTACTCAGCTTCAAGAAACAGGTTGAGAAGTTGACGTAAGACGGCTTGTGGACTGAGAATGGTGTGGCTTGGCGCCCTCTAAGCCCGGACAGTTTACGCTTCACCCGACCTTAAAGGTCCAGCCAAGTTTCTGCATCGGCATTCAATCCTACCAAGAAAACCTATCAGCCCTAAGAGCAGAGGATTCAAACTTCTTGGTAGAGATTGTATACCACACCACGAGCACAGCTTCATGGATGGAGACATTCAAGATAAGTACTACTGTTTCTTATCCATGATTTAACCTTTTACGTCTCTGACCAGGGTTTCACTTGTTCATTGTTGATGTCTCATCTTTATGCCCATGTCTGTGTCATCCCTCCTACATGGAGGAAGACACTCAAAAGATAAGTTAGATAAGTATCTTTTACTACTCCATAATTACCCTCTGCATTACCGACCAGGGTTTTTTTTGTTGAGATTCTTTGTCATGCCTATGATCATTTTTAGATAGAGGCTGAGACGGCCGTGTGGTCTGGTCCGTTTGCTGTTTCTGCTGGCGATTGGGTATCGAACTCTGAGGACGTAGATTCGTTGTCTCGCACAGTCTGACCTTTTTGTTTTCCAGCTCTAGTAATTGTACCTTACTGAGAGACTGTTATCTTTAAAATAATTGGATATAAATATTATCTTAAAAATTATATAAATGTTATCTACTCAGTAGTAATAGGTCAGTTTGGCAGCCGCTATCTCTCAAGTCATCATTTTAGTCCTGACACAATTCTGACTTTTAATCTTTGACTTTACTGCAGTTTTGCTTGTCATTTCAGTTTGAATTGACTTCCTCCCAGATGATCTCAGCCGGGTCACCTACGCTCATCTCACAAGCAGTGTCTCCACAGTCGAATAAAGTACAGAGTGGACGATTGCGTAGTATTGACTCAGGGAGCAAACGCAGTCATCTCCTACAAGACCTGTTCAACTTCAAGAACCAAGTATGGAGAGTTGGACATAAGACGGTTTGTGGACTGAGAATGGTGTGGCTTGGCGCCCTCTAAGCCCGGACAGATTACGCATCACCCAACCTTAAAGGTTCAGCCAAGTTTCTGCATGTATGTGCTAAAGTCGGCTTTGCCCCAATCGGCATACAATCCTGCCAAGAAAACCTATCAGCCCTAAGAGCAGAGGATTCAAACTTCTTGGTAGAGATTGTATACCACACCACGAGCACAGCTACATGGATGGAGACATTCAAGATAAGTACTGTTGTATCTTATCCATGTTTTAACCTTTTCGTCCTTGATCAGGGTTACATTTGTTGATGTTTGATGTCTCATTCTTATACCCATGTCTGTGTCATACCAGCGGTTACTAAGCCTGCTTTTAGAACTACAACAAGGCCGAGGTTCCCACCTCCATATGTTGGTACTGAGGCATTGAATTCAAGCAGGTTTACGATTTAGGAAGCAAATATTAAACATTTATAAACAATGTTTCTATTTGTTACTAAATCAAACCTGCTTGAATTTAATTGTCCCTCCCTTCCGTCCCCTCATTCCGCGGCCTTGCTATCTGCTGGTCTCGGTTTGAGAAAGAGGATTGGAATAAGGCTTGCAGTGACCTTTATAGTAACCACGCTGGATTGAGTGAGAGAGCTCTCCTAGGGGCGGACAACTCTCTCCTAGGGGAGTTAACTTTTAGTTTTAACTTCCGTTTTCTACGTTTGATTGTGCAGCTTAATGGAGATTAAGGCATTGAATTCAAGCAGGTTTGATTTAGTAACAAATAGAAACATTGTTTATAAATGTTTAATATCAATTTGCACAGGCCAGGCCAGTAAAAAAATATTATCCAGACAATTCTGTCCTTGGTGAGGGGATGACTGCAAATGTTCATGGTGCATTTCAATCCATATAATGTTTAGCTGGTGAAAAGCCATACAAATATTCTGTCCTTGATTCCATTCGCTCATTGCAAGTGGATTCCATATAAGTGATGAAGTGGTGAGCCTTTCCTTGTGACCAGTTAGAAAAAGCTGTACCAATATTCACTATGCCTTTCATTCCAATGCATCAAGAATAGGGCAAGGCCATACAACTGTTTACTGTGAACTCAGTTTTAATGTCTTTGTCCAGCTTCACAAAAGTCACAATAATGTACACTGTGGAAAGCCAATAAAATTCAATCCATATGTTCACTATAAAATTGAAAATGCGTGAAAATGTTCACCATGCACTGTCAAGCTATGGAAAAAAACAGAAATGTTCACCATGCATCCCCTTGAATATACCCCGTGAGGCTTCTTGGGATTGGATGTCGTTGTGCACACCACAGATCATGGTAAGAATAGACAGCTCCTCAGAGAGCTTGTCTTAAGAGGCGATTGAGGCACCCATGGAGTTCCCGAGTATGAAAAAGAATAGGACGCAATGACTGAAATATAGTTGAAAGCAACGTTAAATCATATTCACTTGTTCACTCCCTAGTATACTTTCAAGCTATGGAAACCATATAAATGCTCACCATGCATCTCCTGCCATACACTGTAAAGCTCGTTCACCATGCATATCCTTCCATATACTGTCAAGCTCGTCATACACATGTTTGTTTACTATGCATCTACTTTCATATACTGTCAAGCTCGTGGGAAGCCGTACATATGTTCACTAAGCATCTCATTCCATATACTCTCAAGCTGTTGGAAAGCCATACATATGTTCACTATGCATTTCCTTTCATATACTGTCAGCGGGTGTTTGGGTGGGTTCAGGTTCCTGTTGCTTCAATGCATTTTTGCTGAGAAGCAACAGGAATTTGATAATGTGATGTCTAGCACTGTAATGTCACTTTTCTTTATTGCACCATATAAGCATCCTGTCTGTGTCTTGTGCGCTGTCCTCAGTGTTTTATAGGATGGATGGAGGGTGTGTGGTTCTATGCTGCTTCAAAGATTTCTTTTTTGAAGTAGCAGGAACACAACTGGGCTGGGTGGTGCTTAGTTGGCTCGTGATATAGCTGAAATATTGTTGAAAGCGACGTTAAATTCTATTCACTCACTCACTCAAATACTGTCAAGCTATGGAAAACCATACAAATGTTCAACATGTATCTCCTTCCATATACTGTCAAGCTATGGAAAACCATAAAATGTTCACCATGCATACCCTTTCCTATATTGTCAAGCTATGGAAACCATACAAATGCTCACCATGCATCTTCTGCCATATACTGTCAAACTCGTGGAAAGCCATACATATGTTCACCATGCATATCCTAACATATACTGTCGAGCTCGTCATACATATGTTCACCATGCATCTTCTTCCATATACTGTCAAGCTCATGGAAGGCCATACATATGTACACCATGCATCTTCTTCCATATACTGTCAAGCTCGTCATACATATGTTCACCATGTATCTCCTTCCATATACTGTCAAACTAGGGAAAACCATACAAATGTTCACCATGCATCTCCTTCCATATACTGTCAAGCTCGTGGAAAGCCATACATATGTTCACCATGCATCCCCTTTCATATATTGTCAAGCTCGTCATACATATGTTCACTAAGCATCTCATTCCATATACTCCCAAGCTGTTTGAAAGCCATACATATGTTCACTATGCATTTCCCTCCATATACTGTCAAGCTCGTGGAAAGCCATACATATGTTGACCATGCATATCCTTCCATATACTGTCAAGCTCTTGGAAAGCCATACATATGTTCACTATGCATTTCCTTTCATATACTGTCAAGCTATGGAAAACCATACAAATGTTCACCACGCATCCCTTTCATATATTGTCAAGCTTGTGGAAGGCCATACATATGTTCACCATGCATCTCCTTCCATATACTGTCAAGCTCGTCATACATATGTTCACCATGAATCTCCTTCCATATACTGTCAAGCTCGTGGGAAGCCATACATATATTCACCATGAATCTCCTTCCATATACTGTCAAGCTCATGGAAAACCATACAAATGTTCACCACGCATCCCTTTCATATATTGTCAAGCTCGTGGAAAGCCATACATATTGTCCGGTCAAATTTACGATAACAGAAAAACGTAACAAAAAAGGTTTGTGAAGTCAAGGATTAACAATCAAATATTTATTTACAATACTAAAATCATATACAAATTATGTAAGGTCAATTCAACAAATAAATGGGAAATATAGTCTTACTGTTCAATGCTATACCGGTGTATACTTCGCAGTCCGTGTTGACGTGCACAAATCTCTTCACAGTCTGTGCCGACGTGCACAAATCACTTTTCTGTATTTTGGTAGTCCAACACTGCTCGGTTGTTTTGAGTCCCAGTAAATGTTCAATTTCCGACAGTTCAATCACGTAGATTACACAGCAGCCAAAACTCAATTCACAGGAGTATACAATCCAGCAGTCCGCAGCAAAGGTAACACAGTATAACGCACCCACATAAAGCCAGTTTGAATTCCCTCTCGAATAACTGAGTGTTATGCTATTTATACTTTATGCGGCATTCCAGTACATTCTACCAAATCAAGAAGCCTCTCGAATATGTATTACATCATCATCTGGCCTAGATACAATTTCTAATAATCTTCTAGAAAGATCGAAGTGATTAACCCACGTAAACAAGCTTGCGTCATATATTCTAGAAGCATCCTGTCTAATAATAGACTACAATACCATGACACTTAAAAAAAAGAAAGTTTCAAACTTTCTTGACAATTTTAAAACATTATTGCAAAAAATGTCTATATTACAACAGCAAAAATGTTGACAAACATATGTACATTATATGTGAGACAAACAATCAGCAATCAAATTGTCCTTGTATTCTTGTAACACCAAACTCCATCTCAACAATCTTTGATTTTTGTTTTTCATCTTACTTCTGAAAACAAGTGGATTGTGATCACTGAATACAGTAATTGGCAACGATGAAGAAGTAACATAAACATCAAAATGTTGTAAAGCCAATATCATTGCCAAACATTCTTTCTCAATTGTAGAATAATTTCTCTGATGTTTGTCAAATTTACGTGAAAAATAACATATTGGGTGATCTACACCATCTATACCTTCTTGTAACAAAACGGCACCAGCAGCAACATCACTAGCATCTGCAGCCAGTTTAAAATGTGAATCAAAATCTGGTGCTGAAAGAACTGGCGCGCTCTTGAGTATGGCTTTCAGGTTTTCAAAAGCTGATTCACATTCATCGGTCCAAACAAAAGTTACCCTTTTTCTTAAGAGTTGAGTTAAAGGCTCAGTAATATCTGAAAAATTTGGACGCAATTTTCTGTAGTAACCAGCCATACCCAAAAAACGCATCAGTTGTCTCTTAGATGTTGGTCTTGGAAATAGCGAGATAGCACTAACCTTAGCATCTACAGATTTTACTTGACCCTGACCTACAACATGACCCAAAAATGTCGCACGTGCATGTCCAAATTCACTATTTATGGCCCAAACCTACACCTGCTTTGATTTATGCCTTAATCTCTGCCAGAGATATACAATACAAACGTTAAACGAAGGTTTAAACCAAAAGTTAACTCCCCTGGAGAGTTATCCCCCAGAGGAGTAGTCTCCCTTTAGGGGAGCTCTCCCAGCTCAGCCTGGATATATAAGCCAGCTCCCAGTATACTCTTCCTCTTTTCTCGTTTGTACCTCCAGTGGTGCACGTCAGGGAGTTTGCAATACAGTGCTAGTTGTTGTTGTTCAAAGTTTTTGTTGTTCAAAGATTTGTTTATATTTGAAACATTTTCTTTCTTGAATAATGTCTGAGTATTCTGTTCCCATTCCTTCAAATTCGTGCCGTTCGTGTGGGCGAGTTTCGACACGCTTAGATGCCCACACGCGTTGTTTCGTTTGTAAGACAAAATTTGCTATCGAAATAACACGTGTAATGAATGTGTGTCTTGGGATAATGATGCTTGGAAAAATTATGCACAAGCCCGTACGTCCTATTTACTTCAGGCTTCTGAGAACCCTGATCTATCGGAAGTCGATAGACGGGTGTTGGAAATTGCATTAGTTGAGGACATTAAAATTAATCAAGATCTGGGTGGTCCCGTGTTAGATTTACCCCGTAATTCTAAAAGTCCGACTCCTTCTTCTGTCTCTGGTAATATACTAGAGGACCGTCGTACAGGAACTTAGCGAGATGGTACTGTATAGTCTGGCCTACTTTGGCATAGCATTGTCTGTAGGCCTTGAGAAACCTGTTTCTTTGTTCAGCAAACAAAGGCCAGGCCGGTCGCTAGGACTCTCTATTGTCCCCAACGGACAAAAGAATTTGATCTTACCGCGTGGTCAGTTCACGGTCAATTGGTCCGGCTGATTTTACAATAGTGATAAAATCGTTCTGTTTTTGGCTTTTACCTCTTAAATCTTCCTCTGCTGTTTTGTCTAAAAGAAAACAGCCTCTCATTCTATGGAAGGGCAGTTGTACTCGGCTTTGAATGTTCGCATTACGGATTTACAACCTCCACTTTCGGCGTGTATTGACACGTCCCGTATTTCTTGCTTGCTGTTACAGCTGCGTGGCCGAATGCTTACGGTGTCGGACTGAAGATTTAAAGAACACCAACTTTACAACACCGTTATCTTTCTCGTTCCAGACAGTTCAATCAGGAGGTTATTTGTTATGAACCGTACGAAACTGAACAAAGATTTGTCTTCACGGAATAGAAATGCTTCAACGTATTATAACGTCGGAGAATTACAGGTTCTGCAGAGAGTTGCAGTCCGTCATTTTTCGTTGTTGTTGTTGTTCTTGTGTGTCCGACTTTTTCCATTTGTGGGAGTTTTTCTTCTATGCATGCTGTTCGTTGCTCCTACAAAAATTTAGTCTCTTGTTTTCTCAAGTGTTATTCTGTCTATTTGATATCATTGTGATCAAGAGAGAACTTGCAGAGTTTTTTCTCTGTCTTCGACTTTACGTGTTGTTGTTGCGTTTGTCTTCGTCATTACAAGCCAAAAGCTATACACTAGGGCTCTTTGTTACATATTAATGAGCTATCTTATTACTCTCTTTGTGTAATCAAGGCTGTGTTGAACAACAAAAGAGATCACGAGATGTTTATTAAGAAATTGTGCTATTCTTTGAAACACATTTTTCTGTTGGTAAATATTGCATTGTGATGTATTCATTTTCACAACCAAATTTTCCCATCGCTATTTTGAATTAGTTGTATAATTCAAATTGGGTTGAGCTGTAATTTTATTTCTTTGTTCTGAGAATTTATTATTATTAGCTTGAGGATTATTCTCCGAGAAATCTTGGAATTGCTATCGTTCGACAGCACGTGGGGTATTTATTGATCATTACCCTGTCAGTGGTCGGGCGGGATCAAGCCTGAAGTTTCTCAATCATCGGCCTGGGACAGCATAAGTCTGTTCCATCAGGCGGTCTTCTTGTTCTTTGTAAGTTCCGTGTATGTTTACCGGTTACAGCCTGGTAAGAAGATCCACAGACTGCCTTGGCAATGTTTTTTCTCCTCGATAGCCTCGTCCAAAACATCCTTTGGTCTACTGCATTTATTTTATCTTTATCTTTTTTAGGTAAAGACAACCGGGCGCGCTGACCGACTGCGCCATGGAGACTAAGCTGGACTTGTCTTTTTAAAAAACCGGATGATAATTTATATCTATTCCATTTGAGTTTTTATGTCCAGTTTGGACCTCTAATAAGGGGGCGAGTCTAGATTGAACATTGTTTTGGTTGGTCAAGTTAATTTGTGAGATTTGTGACCTTATTGTTCATCTACCGGCGAGAGACATCAAAATGTATTGGCTCTCTTCGGGGAATTTTAAATTTTATTGAAGATCCTCCTACTTCACGTGGAAGTTTCTTTGTGTTGATGGTCGGGGTTGTTACTACCATGGAGTAACGTTCTCGATTAACGCTGGGAACAATGAATGTGTTCACCTCCTAGATGCGTTCAAATCTCATTACAAGTCTCGCATAATACGGCTGTTTTGTTTCGGACTCCACTGTGAATTTTTTTTCCCAGTTTCGACTACAGTTTTCAGATTTATCTTCAGAGGTTTTACCCGGCTCTTTCGGGAGCGTATATGTACAGATAAATTGAACTGATTGGTAAGTTTTTGGGAAAATCACTACGCCGTTTCTCAAGCAACGCCATTCGCGTTTCGCATTACGTCGTTGCTGTTACACCTCGTCGGCGTTCCATTACGTCGTCACGTGGTCCTCTTACTCCGGCATCGACACCTTCCATCTAGTAGTCCTTTCCGTACGCCATAACGCTGTTCACCACGTCGTTCTTTTATACCTCCTTATCAGGGTCGTCAAGTTCGACAGTTCCGGTCGCCATTTCTGGATCTTTTTCTTCATTGTATAGAGTTGGCGTTGTTCGCTTGCACGTCTCTCGATGTCGGTGTTTTTCTAATAAGACGATTCGGCGTTGCGTCTTCTTTATCGCTGGGTTGACCCCCATCGCTTTGTGAGATGCGTATCTTTTTATACCAATTCATCCTCGTTTTTCGGCGTTTCTCCTACGATTCACCATCGTCGGTCGTCGATTTCGTGTGACAAGTCTTCCGTTCGGAGTCAACATCGCCCATGTATCACTTTTATAGCTTGGCTTTGTGTTCTCCATCTTGGAGCGTTCACATCGAGGTTTACTTGCGGTGGTGCCCCTAGTGGTTCGGTCACGGGAGGTTCATTTTTCGTCTCGGTTGTTCAAGCAGAGAAAAAGTGACAGTCTCATTCTTCTTTCAAATTGAAGTAAGCCATATGGTTACAGAGTGTGACACTTTGTAGCTGATACCGTCAAGATTTTGGTCAGATATAGGTCAGTTTTTGTTGCGCTTCCCGTGGTGGTATTATGGGGGTATTACTGTGGGTTCGTCGTTACTTTGGGGACAGTTTTTCGTCTCTCTCCTTCAAGTACTTCGTCCCGTATAGACCGTTGGACCAGTTTTAGACGTGGGCATTTTGGTTGTTTGGTCATCAACTTGTCATTTCTACGCAGGACCTTAGTCGTTATGGTCGCATTCTACTTCGGTCACTGCAGTGCCTTCGGTCTTATTACAGATGTTTTCCCTCATTCTATTAGTGCTGGTATTGACGTCTCTACTTCCACTTCTGTTTTGGTGGCAGTCCCACCACATCGTCATGTGGGGTGTTCATTTTCCGGCTGATAGTCTAGGTTCGATGCCAGACTTCACATCAAAAAAAAAAAAAAAAAAAAAGACGAGGTTTTTCATCCAATCGGTCTTCTACTTCGCTGCTATCAAGCGAATTGGGCCTATTTCGTTTTCTGGTGCCGAGAAGGTGATGCCAATCCTGACTCTGCCTCTGTTTCCTTAGTAGCTGACTTCCTACTTCACCTCCATCGCGACAAGAAGTTTCAAATCAGCACCATTTAAGGATATCGTTCTGCTTTGGCTAGGGTTTTACGTCTTTCTGCCGGCATCAACATTAGTCTAAATGACAATATCTCTGCGCTCATTCGGGCTTTCGCGCTACAGTCTCGTCGTACTCGCCAGCTGTTACCGAAGTGGGATATTGGTGTGGTTCTGTGTGCTCTGATTCGTCCGCCATTTGAACCCTTACAGTCCGCGTCTCTTAAAGCTGTGGCCTACAAGTCAGTTTTTCTCGCGGCTTTTGCTTTGGCGGCTAGAGTGTCTGAACTTCATGCTCTTGAAAGATCTTCTATGACCTGGTCGGCGGATTGGTCGCGCGTATCGTTCCGACCTATTCCGGAGTTCATCGCCAAAAATGAGTCTGTTCGCTTAGGTCCGTGTGCGCAACGTCTGTACTCCATCCCTGCGTTATCAGACTTCGTTCATGGCCTCGAAGACGACCTTCTGTTATGCCCTGTTCGAGCCATACGTCACTATTTCACTCGTACCGATCCCGGTCGGGGCTCGCGTCGTCTGTTATTCTTGTCCCTTCGTCCTTCGGCGGTACGTGACATTACTAAGAATACCATCGCGTCGTGGTTAAGAAAACCATTAAGTGGTCTTATCAATTGGCCATTGACGCTCCCCCGCTTCTATCGACTGCTTCTTCTCATGAAATCCGCGCCATCGCTTCGTCATGGCCCTTATGGAAGAACTTGTCCCTCCATGTCATTGTCCAGTCTTGTGCCTGGACAGCAAATTCCACGTTTACCAATTTCTATCTGAGAGATATGTCAGTCCAATCAGATAGTGTGACCATGCTTGGGCCACTAGTGACTGCCTTGCACGTGGTCAGGTAACGTTCAAAAAAGGGGGGGGGGCAAAATTGTCATCATCGCAGCAAGTCTCCGGCTTGCTGTATCATCTCTCTCAGTCATATCGTTAGTTCACACACTACATGATCACCAGAAAGAAGTAATAGCTCAACTTGCCAGTCAGTGACTCTCAAGTCATCAATCAAGAAACCTGACACAATGGTGAGTTTTAATCTTTGACCTTACTGCAGATTTGATTGTGTCATTTCAGGTTAAGCTATGTTCTTCTAGATCATCTCAGCTGAGTCTTCTGGCGGTCAACTCACAGTTTCAACGTACAAGAACTGACACTTTTGTGAGTATTAATAATGTTTATTTTCAGGTCACCAGTGTCAGCAACAGTAAAGTACAGACAGTTGACAAAGACACAGAGTAGACTCAGAGATTCCGCTGTCAACTCTCAACAGTCCAATCTGCATCAAGGATTAAAGTACACAGAGTTGGATATAAGGCGGAATGTGGACTGACAGGGGTATCAGTTAGTCACCTTGTTTGACGATGTAGGTTTCTTCCCATCTCATTCTTGCTTAACCTCCGTACTCTGACACTCAGGTTCCTTGGTTACTATGGTGGTAAGTCTGCGCACCCCTACCACAATCACAGATACATGGATGAAATCATTTAAAATGATAAGTAACTTCTATTCTCCATAAGTAATCACTGCTTCACCATCCAGGGTTCTTTTTGGTTGAGAATTATTGTCATATCTGTGCTCTTTTTAGGTCACCTAAGAGAAGAAATATGTCAGTTGGGCCATCTCTCAAGTTATATTTTAAGATTTGACACAATTATGATTTTAATCTTTGTCTTGACTGCAGATCTGTTTGTGTCATTTCAGGTTATAGCTATGGCCTTCTATATCATCTCAGCTGAGTCCCCTTGCAGTCAACTCACAAGTTCAACGCACAAAGATCTGAATGGAAGTTGACAAAGACAAAGACGAGACTCAAAGATTCCGCTGTCAACTCTCAACAGTCCAGCATCAGGGATTAAAGTACACAGAGTTGGACCTAAAGCGGAATGTGGACTAGCGCTGCGAATAGTAAAGGTGGACGACTTGTATGGGGCGTTGGCTAATACTATACCAACCCGTACTTGCCTTACCTCCGAACTCGGGTGTCCTGATGCCTTAGGTCCGTTGGCGGTAATACTGCGTACCACTCCACATCACAGATAATGACACCTTGTATGTTACATTGGCGAACAAAGATCCCAACTCATACATGCTGCCTTCCAAGTGCTCATCCCGGCCGTACTGCCTGAGTTCCTATACGGAGGGTAACACTGTGCTCCACATCCAAGACCACAGCTGCATGCATGGAGACATGCATCAAGCTAAGTAACCACTTCTTATATCCTTGACTACCTTCTGAGTTTCTGATCAGGGTTTTCTTGTTGATTGTGATTGTCTTGTTTGTGATTATTTCAGCGGATATTCAGCCTGCTATTGCAAATACATCAAGGCCGAGGTTTCCACCTCCATATGTTGGTAGTGAGGGATAAATCAAAGCAGGTGTAGGTTTGGGCCATAAATATTAAACATTTATAAACAATGTTACTATTTATAACCAAACCAAACCTGCTTTGATGTAATGGCCCTCCCATCCTTCCCCTCACTTCGCGGCCTTGTACACTACAGGTCTCGGTTTATAACAATGAGAAAAGAGGAAGAGTATACTGGGAGCTGGCTTATATATCCAGGCTGAGCTGGGAGAGCTCCCTTAAAGGGAGACTACTCCTCTGGGGGATAACTCCCCAGGGGAGTTAACTTTTGGTTTAAACTTTCGTTTAACGTTTGTATTGTATATCTCTGGCAGAGATTAAGGCATAAATCAAAGCAGGTTTGGTTTGGTTATAAATAGTAACATTGTTTATAAATGTTTAATATTTCTAAATTTTTGGAAGGATTGAAGCTAGGGTCTCTAAATTCATATTAGTTATACAACTGGTGATTGACTAGAAGCCTATCCCAGTTGACTGACCTTGACCTATTTTTGCTGTTTATTATGGTCTAACATGAAATATATCTAGGCTTTCCAATTTAATACTATGTGTATATCTGGCAAAGGTCGATAGGTGTACTGAAGATGACTGACCTTGACCTATTTTATCAAGGTCAAATTTTAGTATTTGCTATATTTTTTGAAGGATTAAATCTAGGTCTCCAAATTCATATTATGTGTGCAACTCGTGATTGACTAGAAGCCTACCCCAGTTGACTGACCTTGACCTATTTATATATACTGTTTATTATGATATAACATTGAGAAATAAAGCTAGGCTTTCCAAATTAATACTATGTGTACATCTGGTGATGCTCCAAAGGTGTGCTGAAAATGACTGACCTTGGCCTATTTTATCCTTGACCTATTTTATCCAGGTCAGATTCTATTTAGTACAATATTCCTTGAAAGATTTACATTGTCCAAATTTATACCACTTATGGCTGGACCTGAAGTCTATTGAAGAATATCACTGACCTTGACCTATTTTTAAAAGGTCAAATTCTATATTTTACGCCTAAGGTCTCCAAATTCCTGTTCCTTAGGCAATTAAATTAGAATTGACTTGAAATTGTTTGAAGATGACTGACCTTGATCTATATTTCCAAGATAAAATTACTTTATTGATTATAAGCTTTTTAGAAGAGCATATTTAGAGCTAAGAATTTGGTCGATCATGCTCTACCAGAACCTCGGGCCTTGGCAAAAGCGAGCTACAGCCAACCCTACCAGATCACATTTTTGTTAATCTAGTTCTAAATATACACTGATGATATTATACAATGCATGAGTGAGTGAGTGAGTGAATATGATTTAACGTCGCTTTCAACTATATTTCCGTCATATCACGACGTTGGGTCCTATTTCTTTTCACATCCGGGAACCCCACGGGTGCCTCAGTTATTCGCCCCTTACGACAAGCTCTCTGAGGAGCTGAGGCATATTCTTACCATGACCTGCAGTGTGCACAACGACATCCCAGGTCAATCCCCACGGGGCTACAATGCATGATTGCTGGGTGTAAACAATAACTGATAGCCGAGGGGTATTGAAGCCCAATGGGCTATTTTTTGACATATGTACCCCTCAGTCCATCGACCTGCATGGTCTTGTAATGGGCATGCATGTCTGGTTGAAGGGTCATACAGTCATCCATCCATCAACAACTGCCGATGTGCACTGTCAGGTTTTTTTACGCATTTCAATGATATCCCACAGAGTTATCCGCCTTTATCATTTGTCCTGCAGGCAACAATTTCTTGTCCGGTTTATATCTCGGTTACTATTTGTTGAACAACTCCGAAACTTGCTTGAAAGATGTTTAGTATCTTGCCGATGTTCACTGTCAGGTTTTTTAAGGGGAGACGCAGACTGACGTACTGGGGCTGAACAATAAAAATATTGAAAATGAGATTTTGTAGTTTTTACATCCCTAATGTGCCCAAATTTCACATAAATAAATTTATTGGCTGAAAAGATCATTAAAAATAGTTTAATTAATACTTAATTACTTGTGCTGTTAAACTGTCATTATTTGCTTAAAACCGCTGAAAATAGCAAGTTTTAGTCGTTGACAACACCCATTTGTCATTAGCATTGTTGTTGTTGCCGCATATCCGTGTGGTTTCCAGGTGTGAAAAGGAATACGAAACAAACGTTGTGATATGACTGAAATATAGTTGAAAGCGACGTTAAATCATATTCACTCACTCACAGTCTGACACCCCGCTTACATCGCAGATACATAGTACCTTGCAATACTGATGTGTACTGTCTGGGTTTTATGTGTTTCGATGATGAGTTATGACCCTTTATCCTGTCCTGTATTTATACTGGTTTCAGCTTGTCCGTATGTTCGTCCGTCCATCCATAACATTTTGTTTACGGTGCATAACCACTACTTGGATTCCTTTCAAATTTGGTATACAGCTACCATACCATGAGACCTCGCTTGGGATTGCGTTTGGCACATGTGCATCTACAGGTGGTGCCACCTAGGGTCAAAACTTCCTCTTGTCGGTCTGTAACATTTCGTTTCCAGAGCATAACTTGACAACCGCTACTTGGATTCCTCTCAAATTTGGTATGCAGCTACCATACTATGAGACCTCGCTTGGGATTGCGTTTGGCGCATGTGCGTCTACAGGTGGCGCCACCTAGAGTCAAGACTTCCTCTTGACGGCCTGTAACATTTCATTTCCGGAGCATAACTTAACAGCTAATTGGATTCTTCTCAAATTTTGTATGTGGCTACCGCACCATGAGACCTCGCTTGGGGTTACGTTTGGCGCGTGTGCGTCTACAGGTGGCACTACCTATGGGCAGAATTTTGTCAGTTGGTCCGTAACATTTAGTTTCCGGAGCATAACTTTACAACTGCTGATTAGATTTTTCTCAAATTTTGTATGTAGCTACCATACCATGAGACCTCGCTCGGGATGGTGCATATGCATCTACAGGTGGCGCCACCTATGGGCAATATTTTATGTTGGTCCATAACATTTCGTGTCCAGAGCATAACATGCGTAGACAATCCATTAACCGCAGTCGCGACTAGTTACATACCGTGCCACCACCAAACGCAATCTAAATGAACTTAACCTGTAAACTACCATAACATGTATAGTTATATTCCACTACAAATATTCGTCAATTTCTATCAATTATGCATCCGGGGGGTATCTTGTAACCATGCTTATTGATCATTTTGATCAAATGTGTGCATCCCTCAGACTATGCTCTAATTGTGTTTTGTAGATAACCTTGATATTCACCTCCGCTGACCCGAAGGATGACCTTCCCGACCTCGAGGCCATAGTTGAGAGGAATATGACTGTGGAGGCATGTCTAGCACTAATGATTGACAAGGCAGGATGCACAGGTGCTGTGGTGTTTATAATTTGAATTGATGAGGATATCTTCAGGATTAGAGATTTTTCATGAAAATGAAATGGGGGTGATGAAATCACTGTCAGGAGTACGCATCGCCCCTTCTACCCGCGTTACCAGGCTCTTCACCCCCATTACACTAGTCTCTCTAAAAATCCAATTACAGGAAGTGACATTTCCCACCATAAAATCTGGGGGTGATCAAATTTACTAGAACCAGAAGTTGACTAAATGGTTCTAAAAGATACATATCCAGTATTTCTTCGTTATTTCAACGATTTTGAAGGGTGATTTTAGAGGATTTGAACCACTGATTGAATTTTGTCTACGAAATTGGGGTGATTGAAATTTGATAGGAGGATTGAATTATTAGAGGGATTACCAGTGATAACTCTACTTCTACTGTCAGAAGCCCTGGAAATGACTTTGATGCACGTTGATTAGGTTGGATACTCTATCAGCCAGTTAATGATGTCTGCTGGTGGTAAATCAAAGTAATTAACTTTTTGAATAATGTGTGTTGTTGCATTCATAATTGTGTAACACGAGAAAAAACAAAGAAAAAAATATAGATTGGTGTGCATTTTTTAGCTGCAGGCAACGTTGAGTGGACTGACCCATGCTCAATTTGATAACCCAGAAATCATAGGGAAAGACCATAATTTTGAAGCATATTCATGAAAAATTCATAAAAGTAGTATTTAACTTTTTCTTATATTCTATTTGCAGATAATCACAATGTTTATCAAAATTTATCAAATTGGATGGATGTTGCTGTGCAAATTTCTCGGCTAGAAGGCTTTTAAATGAAATCACTATCTCTTAACCTCGGAAAGGGAGATAACCCAGTAGAAAAACAGGCAAAATGGCTGCCAAAGTCAAAAACAACCAGCGAACATCCTTAAGTTCTTCACTTTGCTTTGTTCAAAACAGAGGTCACAGGGGTCAGGCACTGGTGTCAGACTGTCAATCATTATGCATCACTCAGTGCCT